>JAHWFP010149094.1:16695-36185 GCA_023313725.1 Lithobius niger
ATTTGTGCTTTGATTTTACCGACGTGAATGGCAAAAACTTAATGGGTTCTCTCACTTTTTTGGTTCCGGGTCTGATCCCACTATTTTTTGCGGTTGTTTTCATTGACTCCACTGAGTTCTGTTCTGGTGTCATTTATGGTACGTTTTGGTGTTAATTAAAAAAAAGCCGATGTTTGAATCCCGGTGTGAGCATATTTTAAACGTAAAGGAAAAGAGTGACATTTCTTTCTGCCCAATCCAAAATCTGTTGTGTAAACTATGCCAAAAAGCTAACCTGAAAATAGCCTTAATTTTCAGTTTTTACATTGAAGGTGAGAAATTTTATAACGTATATTGGAAAAAAAACTTAAACAACAGCTTTATTTCAAGTCGTGCCATTTCGTCAAACTTCACCCAGGTCCTACGTGAAGCATTTCACTGCACCATATTGTATTACATCATTCAATATTGGTAGTAGTGTTGGGCGGTACCAAATACCGTGTGTTGTTAGAATACTCGTATTGTTTTAATATGAAACAAAAATTTCAGAAAGAAATACATAAACTGCTTATGCAAAAAATCGCAACATTAATATTTTCATAGACCAAAGACACATTACATTAGGCACATACTCGATATCCTTACGATATTGATTCCAAATGGCGCCAACACTTTCCTAAATACAGAGACATTGGTTTTAGAGCGTGGAAATGTGTTAAAACGACTTAAAACAGTAGATTTGTAGCGCCACAATCCGTACATCTATACGGTGTTTGCGTTCGCTCGCAGGGCCAGCAGGGCACCTTATATTTTTTTCATAAACAATTCCGATAGGCAGGTTGTTATTGTCAGTTTCGTGTGGTGTTGTGTGGTTTTGTTGTTATTGTCAGTTAGGTAAGTTTGGGGTTTGGCATTTCATACTGAGGTAGTTAACTGGTTGGGGTTTGGCATTTCATACTGGGGCAGTTAATTGGTTAGGTTATGTTAATGATGATTTAACGAGTTTCCGCAATATGGGATCAATTTGTAGTGCCTTCTATGAAAATTAAAGGTAGGTTTTTTTTTCTCTTTTTTCGAATTTCGGGCCATGTGCGTAAAGGGAACATGGGGAGAAAACGGGCTCTTGTCCGATTTTTTTTTTAATGGACTAAAAATTACCTGCTGGGTAATGTTTTCCTCTCCCATTTTTGGGGCAAACACACCGTTGGCCGTGGTGAAGGCCCAAAGTTAGCACCGCGCCGGAAAGCATGAAACTGGGCGAAAGTCCGGCAAGTGAAACTTCAAACCCCAACCAGTTCATTGCCTCAAGTGAAATGCCGAAGCTGGGTCGTAACCAACCTAACCGACAATAACAACAAAAACACACGAAACTGACAATAACAACCCACCTATTTGAACTGTTTACGGGAAAAAAATATCAACTGGGAACATGGGAAGAAAACGGCCTTTCGTCCGTCAGCGCAAAGAGCGCGGCTTTCATTAATTTCTGACGGCCAAACGAAGCCTTTGCCCAAAAATTTTATGAGAAAATATTGTTCAGTTAATCATTTTATGTCATTCTAGCCCAACGAGAGATCAATCGGTGAGGAGCCCTTATTCTTCCCATAAGCCGTGTAAAGTAAACTTGTTCCCTCTATTGTTTATTTTACTATCGAAAGTAATCGTGGAAAGAATTTATAATTCTGCCTTTATTCCGTTAGCTACGCACCTAGTATGCACTGTACCGTTGCCTCACACGTTTGTCGAATTGATCTACAACAAACTGTTACACTAAATAATCGTTTATACAATAATTACCTGATTAGCAGAAGTCACATAATTACTAGAATTGCCAATACGCGTAGAATCCTAAGACAGCCTTCCGGGCAAGACGTAAAGTAGCTGCCATTTTTTTTTCAGTGGTTCGTTAATAGCCCAACAACAGATAGAATTCCGTTTTCCGTGCATGTTGTCAAAACCTGAAATAAGCTTGGCCAGTTCCGGTTCAACTTTTTTTTCATACAGAAACATAATTTGCAACAATTTTTAGTCAAGGACCTACAGCCCTTCATATGCAAATGATTTAACCATAAACATTTCAATAACAACGTCTACAATTTGCTGGCACGTCTTCTAATTGAAACCATGAAAGATCGACTAATATTTCAGTCACTTCTGGCCAGATGCTAAAGGTGATAGGCATGACCCGTGACGTGACATCATTTAACAATAGCTAACGGCGCAAGCCCCTTTTTCTCCCCGACTGTATTTCAATAACTGCTTTATGCATAAGCAGTTAAAAAGGGCTAAAATTATAACAATAGTTCAGTCAGTCCTTGTGTTGTAGGGCTCAAAACAGTGTAATTAATCAGTTAAAGATCAACAATGGTAAAATTGGAATTCTAAACAATGCACAAAAGTGGAGCCAAATTTGTGTAACTTTGATGCTACAACTAGGTAAGAACCAACAGAAAAATAAAATTGAGTTCAAAGTTCAGTAGCCTATTTGGTGATTATTTTTATGTGTATTTTTTTGGAGGGGGGGGGAGGGGCTACGTAAATGAATTGATATTCCATTTCCAACCTTAATTAGTTTGATTAGGCTACTTAAAAAAATACCGTTGGTACCGGAAGTACAGCCAAATTTTAAGAACCGTTAAATACCGAGTACCGCGGTGCCTAGACTGGTACTGGTACCGTCAAAAAAATGTCTGGTACCGCCCAACACTAATTGGTAGTCTTATGAGTCGAGACTAGTCATTGTTTATACGCATCATTTTTTGCTTGCCATTATTGACTGAGAAAATAAATAATTTCAAAGTTCTTCACCTGGAAAACAGTTCATGGTGGTAGTTTTTTAAATACATAACGTTGTGTTCACGATGTCTCTTATTCAGGCATTTTTGGATGTTTTTCAGCTGTGTTTCAGTTTTTTTTGTTGTTGATGTTTTTCGGTTGTTTCTTAACCAAAAAAAACATTCAAAACAAAATTTGTGAAGAAGAGAGACGTCGTGAGTGCAACGTTATGTCTTTCAACATTTAGTTACTTAAATACAGATGCATTATTTCAACATTTAGCACACCACGAACTGTTTTCCAGGTGATGAAGTTTGAAATCGCATATTTTCTCCATCAATAATGGCAAATAAGATTTTGGTTCAAATAAAAAAAAGCCTTGCAGTGTTTCAACAGTATTTTTTGCACCAATAGGGCGATGGCACCGGTGAATCAACAGCCGTTCAGCCACCTGTGGTTGAAATCTTTAGCAACCCGTCATCGTTTGCTGCCTACAGTGGGGTCCGGCAATCCGTACTGGAGAAGCAAATTCGGGATGCGACTCGTATCTTCTTGGCAGCAAACTTGAGCCGCTTCTCCGATTCCAGTAGCGAAGATGAAGATGACAAAAGCCATGACGCACCAGTCAGAGTTCCTAAGGTGAGTGATGATTTGTACTCCTTTCACTTAAAGTATGTCCCACCGCTCAAATTTTACTGCTACAGTCTGTGCATAAACTTGCGAATTTGAAGAAATGACTGGACGTCAAGTTCGGAACTATCCAGCAGTTTTTTGGTAAAAAGTACTGTAAAACTCAGCATGTAATTGAGTTCTAGTGTACAATACATTATTAGTTTATTACTTACACGATTTCTGGCCAGTTTGCCAACTACTGAAAACCGCCAACCGGCGTTTACAAAGGTATTCACATGACATCTCTAACAATTGAAAACACAATACCACAACAGGAGAACACAGTAAGAGTTCTTTAAATTTTCGGTGAAATTTATCATTCACCTTCTTCGGAAGGTTCTATGCACTAAAATATGGAAATGGTCGCTACATCGTAAGGAGAAAACAGTTTTCGAAAGCATCCGCTTCAGACACCACTGATCTCAACTGCGCTTGTAATCTGGACTGCCCATCTGTTGTTTAGAATGGGGGCCAGATTTGGCTTAACGAGTTGGTAGATGTTCTCATATGCTGGTCTCGTTATATTCAGGAGGGTTACTTGTTTGTTGACCAGATGTTTAATGGCAAGAGACTCAAATGGTCTAAGGTGAAAATCATTGTGGGTGTTAGATTTGAGGAAAACGGTGGATTTGTCCCATGCGCATCTATGTTATAATTTGTATTAAGGTGATGCTATGACATTCGTCAATACAGCATTAACTGACGAGCTCTTTGAGGCACTTTTGCAACATGCGACGTGTTTCTCCCACATAAACCGCATTGCACTGGAACGCTATATACTACTGCTTTTTGTTGAAGTAAGTGAGCTGGAAGTTCGGAAACTTTTGAAAATGGTGCACAACATCTACCAACTCGTTAAGCCGAATCTGGCTGCCATCCTAGACAACAGATGGGTAGTTCAGATTAAACGCGCTGTTGAGATCAGTGGTATCTTAAGGCGTATGCTTTCGAAAATTGTTTTCTCCTTACGATGTAGCGACGTAGTGCATTTCCGAAGAAGGTGAACAACAAAATTGACCGAAGATTTAAAGAAGAAGTGGTCTCCTTTTGTGGTATTGTCTTTTCGATTGTTAAAGTGTTCCAACTGTTTTTCCCCTGCTCTCTACCTTGAATGTTCCCGAATATCTCCGAAAATATTTGGAGTACAAGTTTTTTCTTTGAACTCTTTTCTTTCAAGCCTTAAAGCTCTGTTGTCAGGCAATTTCAAACAAGACTAGAATAAAATTGTGTCCCAAACAGACACACCTACTTAGAATACAAACTCAGTCAAGTATTTGAACTCGCTCACATCCATCGCTTGGCCAGAGATTCAAAAAAATACAATTTTCTGCTGTATGAAACCTGAATAATATATATTTTCTGTTTCAGATTGTCGGCATTGGTCTGTGCAGTGTTTTCGAACTGATCCGTGAGAGTCGTCACAGCCACCCTGCACTTTGCACCCGCGCTTTGCAGGCTTTGCTTGATATGCTTCAAGGTCAGCAGCCTGAGGGATTGAAAGCTGAACCGAGTGAAGTGATTGGTGAGTTAATTTCATGCCCTCAAAATATTTGTGTAGAGAGTGGCTAACTACCCACTATGATAGTTTTGGCATCCACCATATCTCAAGTGGCCTTGAGTTACTCTTGTTGTGTTATACCCATTAGTTCGTAGGTGGCTCCTGCTACCTCTTGTGCATACATTATATAGATGCTCTCTGATCTGGATTATCCGATTGCATCAAGGGTAATGATCATTAGGTTTTAAAAGATCCAGCCAGGACCATGTACGTGGCTGCCTGTCAATCCAAAGTCTGTCTGCTTGTTGCTTTGTTCTAGTTAGATCATTATGGGTGACTTCATGTCGAGTCCATGAACGGCAATCACATCACTGTAGTTATGACAGTTCTGACTTCTACTGGATAGTTGTTACTTTACATGTACAATTACTAGCTGTCGTCCAAAACCACATCAGAATTTATCAAATTCACCAAAGTTTTGCAATACTGTCTGCGAGTGGAAGTGATGTTAACTTTCAATGCGACTGATGAATTTGTGCCGTCTATATTAGTCAACACTCAACAGCGGTGATGGATTTGTTACAGGAGCTTCGCATGAGGCATCCAACAGTGTTGACCTAACAGTTGCAAACGGAGCAACCCTACATTACGATCAACCATCTTTTTTTTCCCCAGCAAAAACCTTTTGAAACGTAGCACATGTGATGTCGAACATTTCACCAACAGTCTCCTCACAATTGCAAGTTGCCCTCGCTGGGTTGGATTGATGGTTTTGGAAGGCAATATAATAATAATAGGTTCAAATATAGGCCGTAAACCAGGCAGCATCCTTTGTTGTTTTGTTTGTTTTGTATGGTTGCCGCAACGTTTCAAAGATGTTCAAAATTCCCACTTAGCTGGCACATCACACTCAAAATAGAATATAGAAATACTAAGAAAGCGTCAGACGCTAATGACCTCCCCATTTCTAGTATTTCTCCTGAGCGTGAATCAGACCTATTACCTGTTATATTCATCAAGCCATTAAAAAACTTCATGGAGGTCAGACCAATAACCGTGTGTTGAATCTGACCGGTTAAAAATTGTAAAAGGTTCGGTGGACAATTCTATAGAACGTATTAATACTAGTTTAGACGAAGTTACTGCCATTGATCCATTATTAAATCGGTGTTGCCGGCTAACATTTCAGGTCCTCAAGATTGCCCGGATGCAATAGTGACAGAAGCGGATAGATAATAGCAAGCGTAGGGTAGGGGATCCGATAGGGTTAAAAACTTAATATATGGACTGTCGGCAGTACACCAGTAGTAGTATTTTGGCACTCTACTAGCCTGGATGTAATTCTACTCCACATGTAATTCGGCTATACTTATATAATTAGGCCGATAATTTGCATTAGCGCGTATTTACCAGTCAAAAGAAAGCCTACCTAAAAAGACCATCCTAGGTCAAGTAAGCGGTATAATTTGTCCTTATATGACACAAAGCAAGGCTGGCAATAAGAATTTCATGCTTATGGCAGATTTTGCTGCGAGCAATGTTTACCTGGCAGCAAACATTTTCTAGCTCGCGGCAGTGAGGGAAAAAAAACAACATTCCTGGAGCTGGATGGGGACACGGCATGCCCCATGGGGACGATGCTAGATGGACGGCCCCAGAAGATGGGCGCCCTGGCACCCAAGTGCAGTACTGTACTCACACATTGGTTCGTACAAAAGTAAAATTGCAGAGTGTTTCATCATTGTAGTACTGTATTACTCTTAAAATTCTGATAGTTCTAAACGCCGACAGCATTTGACGTTGAATGAAAGAGTGAGAACATGATGATACATGAAACGGAAGGTGTCAGTGTTTTTTTTTTTTTTTTTTTTTACTGGGCCATTAAGGCTGCATTCGTAACTTGGGTAAACGAGTTTTGATTAGGCTACTCTATTGTCTCGCATATAAGCCGCACCCAGAAAAAAAAAACGTGCCAAAAAAAAGTGCACGCAATTCAAACATTTTCTGCACAATTCATAACCTCACGTAAAGGTGTGAAAATGTTGATATTAATTGAGCAAGAGACAAACACTTTATCATGTAATGAAACATTAGCCCTGTTAAAATTAGGAGTAAAGCAGTAATTTTTCTTATACATTTGGATTACACGTTTGTTTTAAAATGTATGTTAAATGGTTTTATAGAAATAACTTCACAATGGTTGTTGCTATTTCTAGTTGTAGTTCTAGCTGTAGTCGACATGTAGTTTGCACCATTCGAAAGCTGGGAAAAAAAAAAAGCAGTTAAATTGGTGAATTTTGTTTGGATGGAGCCAAAAAAAAAGTGTCCGAAAGCTGACGCATTTTTAACGTCGGTTACTTTGCTTGCTTTTAAGAAGCTTAATTTGAGAAATTTTCTTAACGGCAGCAAATTCAGTGCTTCTTTGTTCAACTTCAATGCAAATAGTATTTTCGCACTTTGGTAGGAGGAGGGGTTGGAGGAGAGGAAACATTGGCTCGGAAAACAAATTTCGGTTGTTGAGAGCATTGTAATAAAAAACAACTTTATCCTTCTTGACGCAAAAAAGGAGGGGCCTTCTGATGTTCGTATAATCGAATTGCTTGGAATTGCTCAGTTTTCCTGTTTATTTTGGGTATTGGGAGGGGCAAGTGCCCTCTTTTGTGCAGTTTGGGTGCGCCACTTATTTAAACGTTAAAATCTGTCAATATTTAGTGAAATTATCATCTTGCCTGCATATAAGCTGCAGATTGCTTTTTTCGGACAAAAGTATTTCGAAAAAAGTACGGCTTATATGCGAGACAATGCGGTGTAATACAAAAATAGTCGGTCACATCATATTTTCCGTACGCTACCCGACTTCAACCTCGAGACAAAGTTTGCCCCGAGAACTTCCCTATTGTCGCAGCAATTGCATGCAAGCCAAGGGTGGCACGAGCTATTTGGAGCCGTGACACTAAAGTGATGAGGATGTTACAAGTGGACTCCTTGGTGCCCTTTTTGTGCCACTGGATTAACTGTAAATTTCTTGTCTTGTATGTTTAAGGCGGTTCCTTCATTCCCAAACTTTCCTTAACATTTCTAATCTTCGGTAAGTTCGGCCAATACCAACTTTCACCGATCGGATCCGATGCCGATACGATCCGATGCTTCTTCGCCGATACCGGTACTTTGGTGCATTACTCCCTGTAAAGTTAATGTTTCTTCCATATTCAGAAACAAAATTTTATGAAAAATTCCCAATTTCAAGCTCTGTGAGCAAGCTTCTTGCAGTTAAGTGCGTTTTTTGGAAACTGTTTTTGTTAAATAATTTGAGAACGACTGAAGCTATCAATCTGAAATTAGCACCACTGGAATGATCTAGAAAAAATGGTTTGAATGGTGTACTGGAACACCAAAAATGGTCAATTTTTGTTGAAAATATTACAAAAACCGACATTTGACCAAAACAGTTAGCCGATACCAATCCGATACTGCTAATATCGGTGCCGGTATCGATGCCAAAATCGGTATCAGCCGAGCCTAAGATATTAGTGATGTATTGAAATATATTTCTTCTTTTTTTCAGATTCATTATTCGATCTCTTGATGTACCTTGCCACTGCTCCTACCACAGAAAATGTGTCTCGTGACCCGAGTTCACCACCGCTAACATCAGTTGCATGTGCTTGTCTCCTGAGTTTGGTTGTCGCACGAGGCGACACTGGGAAACTGCTTAGTGCCATGTCGGCCATGTTAATGAGTCCGCCTAAATTGGCCTTGGAAAATATACAGGTTATAAATACTATGATTTTTTGCGATGAGGTGGTGTTAAGGTGTTCGTTATGTAACGATGAATGTATTTTCTCTTTTTGTGCTTAGATGCCATCAGTCTTAACATCTCTTCAGCGCAGTGCTCATGCCGTCCTGCTAGGAAAAACAGTCCGTCCAGATTGGATGACTCACGGCATTTTAAAGAAATGCTTGATTGATAGTTTTCCTGTTCGGATATTCGATGGTAATATACAGTTTTCACATTTGCGAAATTGTAATTATTTACTTCAATCAACTGTGGTTTTTGTTATTGTATTGTCTGGTTGTATTGTATGTTCCGATTAAAATACCGTAAGTCGCCTCTTTAATGCCCATGCCCGTTACAGTAAATTTGGTGAAAAATCGGGAGGGCGTTAGATCCAACATAACCAATTTTCTAACTTTATATTTGGCCACGTAGGGCGATTACTTCATCACGGAAAATTGAAGTCGGCGATAAAAGAAGTCTTCAAGTTCGTGATCTGGATTCAGTCTAGGGCTACACACAATGCCTTTATTCTCATTTATTCACAATTTAATTTACAGGGTTCACGCAAACCAGGAAAACCCTTGAAAGACTGGAAAAATTATAAACTATTTTCCATCCTGTAAAAGGCTTGAATTTTGTATTCAAATTCTACTGCTGGGAATTTTGCCTTCGGGCCCTACTGCACGGGCTTTTTTTCAGCCATCTACAACAACATTACTGTTCCATTTTAAAGTCCGTTTTGTTGTTTCTTCTCTGATTGATTCGATCTAAGCACTTACCCTGGAATGTGTTGGGGCCCGTTATCTTGTGACATCACGCAAACCGAGTTAAGGTCATTGCCGTTGGAGCTATCACGCGTACATGTCACTTGTGACCAATTGCCTAGGAGCCCATGATGGTGGAGAGAGCGCTATTGACAATCGTTAGTATTGAGGAAAAACAACGATTTACATTGAACTGCGTTCACGGTATAAAACCATCACAAAAGATTTTGGAACCAGTAAAACAAGCTGTATGGAAGAATAAGCAATGGTTTTAATTTCCATCAAATAGTAGTGGTATGGATTACCACAGTGGTTCAATGAACCTAATTTAGTTACTCAGAATTTGCAGAATCGACGATTTTTTTGCAGAAAAAGTATGCAGAATTATGGGATCTTTCGACTGAATCACCAAATTTAGAACACCAAAAAAAATCTTGTGGGTGATGTTTTACTCAAAATAAAAAAAAATATTCCCTAAAATATAAAGCAAAATACTGCCAAAATAAATAAAATTAAAAAAATAAAATTCCACTCATCACCACAGATTTTCCTTAAGAAATTTAATTGTGAAGGCAAGTGGATTTTACTTTATTTTATTTTTTTTGGCCAAGTTTTGCTGTGTATTTTAGGGAATCCTTTTTTTATTTTGTGTAAAATAAAGAACACTACGTGAAAACACTATTCTCTGTCACAGAATTCTCCTCACTGTGTTACAATAGTGGGATCTTCCCCTATGGCTACGGCTCGTTTTTAGCTCATTAATGCAGTCATTTATGTGAAAAATTACATCACTTCCGTTTTTATCCCACTTCCCCCTACCCTGCTCGAGTCCATCCACCCTTTTCCTTGCCGTTGGCGCGTGCAGTCGAAAAATCTTGAGCTAAGATTATTATATTGCTATAGGAAAGTCGTTCCGCACTATCTTTTTCACAGTTGAAAGTCGTTCCGCACTATCTTTTTCACAGTTGAACTGAAGGGTGCCATTTATTCCAAGCAAGCAGCGTGGCTGCGAGGCTTCGCGGTTGGTGGTGAGAAATTTTTTAGAGGCTGGTTGGAGAGTGTAAAAATGGTGGCCGGCATAGCAGTGGAAAGTTTGTGAGAACTGAGAAAATGGCCGTGTGATAGGCCGGCCAGGTGTGTCCGCACGTGGATATAATTGATTCTTGAGAATGTTGAAAGTGGTGCAGTGCGGTTTCTCATGTTCGTAATGCTTAATTTGTGGTTTTAGTAAAAACATTTTGAGAATTAGTGAGGCGTTGGTGCACAGGGACCAGCAGTTGGGAATTCATTTGTGAAACCCACTGTAGGAGTCGGTAACGACCGAACCGGCCGGGACCGCAGTTGGCGGACAGTGAAAGGCGTTGTTGATGGTAGAGTGGAAAGTGCAGTTGATGATTAATTAGCATGTCGGTCAGTGGTAAATAATTTTTTTGAGTGATGCGGAACGCTGGGGCGTGCAGAGGCATCGGTTCGACGGAACGTGAGTCAGATATTTTTTGTTGTATGCTCTGTTGGATTGTTTGTCTCGGGAAAGAAAGTTTATAAAATAATGAGCACGTGGCATGCTGGGAGTTTGAGGGGCCACCGTGCAGACTGGGCGGCCATTGGCGCGTCGCCGGTAGTATTGGATATTGTTGATGGTGCGGGTCTAGAGTTGGGAAATGCGCCACCGCTGATGGCTGTTTTGGCGGGACTGCCATTACTGGACGATGCGAAGGAGATTGCCCCCAAATTACGCGAGATGTTAGCGCAAGGAGTGATTGAACGGGTCAAAAACGGGAGCGTGGGTTTTGTGTCCCTGATTTTTTCAGTGGCAAAGCCGGACGGATCGATCAGGATAATTTTGAACCAGAAGGGCTTGAACGAGTTTGTAGTGATGAGCAAGTGATACTTGGATACACTACCCAGGGTGGTAGAGCATTTACAGCCAGGGTGGTGGATGGCTACCATCGATCTGTCTCAAGCGTATTATGCAGTGGCAATAAAGGACGTTGCGCGGTGGTTGTTAATGTTTTCTTGGCAGGGTTGCCTATACCGCTTTTGTGTGTTGCCATTTGGGTTGGCTTCGGCCCCGGGTACTTTTATGAAACTTATGTCAGTGGTGAGGCGATTTTTGCGCCGGGCCGGTGTGTTGATTTGGTTTTACCTGGATGATATTAGGGTGTGCAGAGGGCTTTGGAAACCTTGCGGAAGTTAGGTTTTTTCGTAAATTACGGAAAGTGTTTTGGTACCGACGCAGGCTTTGCAGTTTTGGGTACGATGTTAGATCTAAAATCGTCCCTTTTTGTGCTACCACCTGAGAAGCAGGCTCGGATGCTGCGACTGGTTGCAGTGCTGCAACGGAACCCGGTCACTGTTGTTAAGGAGCTTAAAAGGTTGCTAGGCCTATCAGAAAGTTTATTGTGTGCAGTGGAGGACGGCAAGTTGCACACGCGTTGGTGGCAACTGGATCTGATGACCTGGTATCGTGTGGGTGAGCACGGAGGAAACCTCTTGCGAGGATTTGGACTGGTGGGCCGAGTCTCTGGGTCGCCCGGTGGTAGCAAAATCCTGGGTCTCGATGGAGGCCACAGTGGTGGTGACAACGTACACTTTGGACATGGGCTGGGGAGCGGCCACAGGGAAGGTGGCAGCCCGGGAAGGCTGCTTTGCATATGAATGCGAGAGAATTATGAGCGATGCTGAAGGCGCTAGACGTGTTTTGAGACCTGGTCAGGGGACGGGTCGTACGAATCCTTTCCGATAATGTGGTGACCGTGTCATATGTGAATCACTAAGGGGGGGGGGAGGGACTAAGTCCCAGGTGCTCAACGCTATGGTCCGTAGTCTGGTGCAACGTAGACGTCAGCTGGATTGTGTGGTACAGGCGGCATTTGTGCCGTGGAAGCTGAATGTGACAGCATATGGTCTGTCTCGTCTGGGACAGATTTGACTTCCGATTGTGTACTGCGGCGTTTCGGAAGATTTGTAGGTGGTTTGGTACGCCAGACGTAGATGTGCTCGCATCGGAGATGATGACCCAATTGCAGCTATTTGGGTCGTGGGGGCGCTGCCCAGGGACAGATTTCGTGGATGCGTTCAGTGTACACTGGGGGCCGTTCTTTTCGTAACTCCCCCCCCCCCCCCCATGTTCTTTAATCGGATGTTGCGTGGACAAACTCGTTGTGGATAGAGTAAAGTGGGTGATACTGGTTCACGGCAAGGAAAGAGTGGATGGACTCGAGCAGGGTAGGGGGAAGTGACATAATTTTTTGCATAAGTGACCGCATTAATGAGCTAAAAACGCGCCGTAGGCGTAGGGGAAGATCCCATTATTGTAACACAGTTTTGTCGGCTTCGACTCAGAGAATTTAGATTCTCCAGGCTCCAACTTAGTTCTCTAGGAGAATCTTCATTTTTACTGGATGTTCCAACTATAAATCTTCCACAATGACGCTCAAATCCAAAACTTTAAAAAATACTTCTCAGTATATGCTAAATGCGAATTTTCGACAGGCAGATAGACGAACACTAGATGGGCTGTTTCAGTCCTGCTGTCTTCTCCAGGCTCTCCTAGTGTGGTTTTTCTATTTGCATAACTGCTGCAGCAGTTGATGTTGATGTGGCTGCAGCAGTTACGTAAATAGAAAAATCACACTGGGAGAGTCTGAATAAGACAGGAGGTCTGAAACAGCCCACCTTGATTTCGTCAATCTGTCTGTCGAAAATTAGCATTTAGCAAATACTGAGAAGTATTATTTTTTAGTTTTGGATTTGTGCGTCATTGTGGAACATTTAAAGAACACTACCATCTTGTAATTTTACCTAAAACATGGCAACTGTATGCTAATTGTAACTACAAACTAAAAATTATCTCATTGGGGGTCAATTTTATGCTTGATTCTGTGTCGTGGAATTTCCAAGAATTCCTGCAGAATTGTTGTTTTTTATGATAGAATGTATCATGGGACTATGAAGTTTTCGTGGAAAACATGGGTCTTTGTTGAGTGTGTCTATTGCCTTATCTTTGCAGATTCCAAAGAGTCAACAGTAAGCGCAATTACTAGCGATGGATCATACCTCTACATTCACAGTGCTAGTGGCTTGTATAAAGTTGGATCCGGTTACGGCGAAACCATTAAGGGAAATGTCATCGTGCACCGGCCAGAATTCCATCCACGGGAAAAGGGTTGGCTCGGATTTGCTAATGTAAGAAAGAGTTATATTACTTCAATGCCCTATAGTAGTAATGCTTCTTAGTGCTGGTCTTGGATTTAGCTTCTCTGAGAGTAGACTTCTAACTTGTCACGAAATATTTGTGTTTTTTGTAGAACCGGCTGTTTTTCAAGTCACTCTCTGGCCATAGTACTGATATCGTTGTGATTGACAAAGATTTACTTAAAGAAAAAGAGATTTATACCCTTGAAGGTAAGTCATTTGCGCATTCTTTATGTAAATTGGCCACAAGTCGGTGTGTTAAATGAGATGAAAACATTATGACCAAGAACAAGAGTATTTGCGGAATCCACGATCATGGAAAAATCAAATTTGTTTGTCATTGCATAGTAAAATATTTTGTCACCTAGTAGTAGGTAAGTTATGAATTATGTATCTTGTTTTATCACCGTGGAATTTCGTAGAATTTTAATTTTTTGTGCGGAAAATGCGAATCTTCGTCATTATTAACAAAAATGTTAAAATTTTTCAGAGTCACTTTCAAAAAAAATATTTAACAGTTGGTGTGAGTGTAAAATTTTTGTTGACATTTTTTGAAACCGCCAAAGCAATCTTCACGAATGTGAATTTTGTGGCACTTGCCATTTGACCAGTAGACATTAAATGCCCTGGGCATTGACCATTATCTCCTCGCCATCTAGAAACAATTTTAACAGTTTTATTGCTACTTAATGCTTAAATATTGTTTGTATTAATCTAACTCTCCAATCAGCTAAAGTCGCTAGCGACAGTACCGTATACTTCGTTCTGCAATGCAACGCCCTTGTAATTCTGCATACAACGCTGCATACCACTTGTTTCTAGCTAATACAGTTCCCGAGATATGATAATTTAAGCATCGGAGTTTGCTAATCAGTCGCCATTTAGTTATTAGCAAAAATCAAAGTCGCCAACTGCTAAATATTTCTCGTCATTTGGAGAGTGGCGACCGACATTGGTGAAGGCTGCACCAAAGTAAAAATGAGCCGGTTGGCTTTTTGAATCCTGACAGAATTTGATCAGTTTTATGTTGTTTTGCAAAACCCTATGTATTCTGGTCGATTTACTTGTTAAAGGAGAATCTGAATTCGGTAAAGACAAGGGGCCTTTTCAGGGCCACTTAGTCCTCATAAAGAGTTACAAACTAACTACGCTTTGCACTTCCCAATCATCGTAATGTTAGCAGCTGCTGCCAGAAAAGATTTACAGACGTTACTAGTCCTAACTTGATAATCTGAAGGCATTTGATCCTAATGTTAGACAGTTGCCGCTGTTTTGCCAAAAAAATTGAATTGTCAACTTTTCAACATGTCTTTTAACGTAAAAGTCTCTTAATTGAAGCACTTAGTGTTTTCACACCTTGTGCTTCCAGTTGTGCGTCTGCCACTTCTATCGTGGTTCGTGTCTGGGAAAACAAATTTGTTAGTGATGGGTTACATGATGCACAAACTTGATTAGCCAGCAGAGCAATACCAGTGCAGCCTAAAGTTAATAACATTTTAGAGTACTATTAGCATGTGTGGCTTACCGGCAACAGTCCTGAACTTGCTTGACGGTCGGTAACTATAGTAAATAGTCGTTAACTGTGCCCTAGTTCACTGTTTGCACAGTTGCCCATACTGGATGCGCTCATTAGTATTACAAAATTTAGCATCAGATGTCATACATTCTCACTGTACTTTGTGCGAACTGGAGCCGGCACAAAGATCCCAGGGATGGAATTCTCAACATTTTAATGTTAAAATATTTTACAAATTGTTTCCTTGGTGGTACCCTTTTGTGGTGTTTAGATATGCCTTATCAGAAATACCTTTGTATCCTGTTGAATAAGAGTGTGTGTTATTACAGGCAAAGACTGGGGCTCAAATGTGATGTTTAGCGACGGTGACAACATCGGTCATATTGCCTCAGGAAAAGATGTAAGTGTGATTTGGCTAAATGGTATTTGTAATATTTAGTTATATGTACAATAAATCCAGATTACAACGTCTTTTTTTTTCTCGTAATTTTGACCATAGGACAGCTTTGTTGTCCGCACTTTTAGCCCAGCTGCTAACCCAATGACGAGCGTTGGCGAGTTACCGTTGAAGCTGGCGCGGAAATGTCTAGATTGTTTCGGCTATTCCACCTTCGATGAAGAAAGTGCAATACATACTATCAGTAAGTATTAGGATGCATTTTGTTGTACGTACTTTAAACAAATCCTTGAAAGTTTGGTTAAAAGGTTGTTGTTTTTTTTTGTAGGTATTGGTTTTGACGAAGAACCGGGTGTTGTTGCTGGTGGGAAAGATTTTGCTCTAATAAAAACTAACACAGGAAAGGTAATAACTCATTGTTGTAGTATTTATAATTGTATAAAAAAGTCTGAAGTTCGTATGTTACCTTAAGAGGTATTGGCATCGAATTGAAAATTGTAGCGTTAACGTTTACGCTTGACCAAGTGTCCATCCCAAACACGTCCGGGTGTAACAGGCGAATTTTTATGTGGAAAAATGTTGGCACTCCCAATAGGGAAGTTTTAAAAGTAAGCGGCTTGCGAGTCATTTGCAAGCGGAAACGCTTGCCGGTTTGTTATTTCAATGGGAAAGCGTTTGCCTCTGCCAAGCGACTCGCAAGCCGCTGACTATCAAAACTCCCCTTATTTTTGACTTCATCAGGCACATAACAGTCAACAGGCATCGAACACTATAGAGACATGTAGGAGAAATTTCAAACTTGCAGCGGATGGTGGCTCCCTCTCATTGCTGGTTTGATTAGAAAGAGGAAGTTCCGACAGATTCCAGCGGAGTGGCTTCCCAATGCTCCAAAGAAGAGCTTGGGATAACACTCAGGTGCTGCTGAAGTGAAATTCCACCAAGGATTCACACCTCCAAACACGTTGAGTATATGGCCAGTCAACATTTCCAGCACAAAAATAAACTGGGCATGGATATCCATAAGACATCACACCAAGACGTAGCGAAAATCGTTACTCCTGAGCAGACTAGCCTCTCAAAGCTGGAATCTATCCGAATCCCTCCTTCTGACTAAACCAAGCACGTGAGAGAGCCTCCATCTGCTGCAACTCAAAAAAGGAAACTGCACAGGGAAGTTTGAATTTTCTCCTGCCTGTCTTTGTAGTGATCGTTGCCTATTGATTGTTTTGTGCCTGATGAAGGTAGAAGATATGAGTGGAATGTGCAGTACATATATCAAGAAAATGAAACACATGCGAATTAAAACAGTTATATTTCAGTACCGAGGATTACATAAAAAACAGCGGTACCTTCATCAGTAGTACCGCTGTTAAGAAAAAAAAATACCGTACATTATGCCATAAGTGGATCAACCATGATGGTATTGTGTATGACGTGTGTGCCGCAGCACTAAAACAATCAAAAATTTGGATTCTGAATAACGACTGTACAAACATGATATAAAACATGCAATAAAGGTTGTATTACCAAGAAATTTCTTGTAAAATGTCAAAAAAAATATGTAGTTACTTACAGGGTTGTGAGTCGCATTAGGCAGGAAGGCAAAGTGACATGTGGTAGTGGAGTCAATTGTGTTAAGGAGGTATTAAATGGGCTGCACTGTGGTAAAGGATGGAATTGATTGTGCAGACATGCACGGAAAGGATTAAAACGGACAAAAACGGAACGCAGAATGGTGGAAAAGGCGGGAGTTGGTGGAAGAAACAAAAAAGAAAAAGGAAGGGAATAGAGGAGAAGTGAGGAAGGTGGAAACCGGAGGAAGGAAACAATCAAAACAAAGACGGGGACAAAACTAAAACAGGAGGTGAGAGGGGGGAACGAAAAAAGGAGCAACCGGATAAAAGGCGGGAGACAGTGGAGAAAAAAATAAGTAGGGGCCGGGTAGAGAAGTTGGGCCCAACGCGTCGTCGCCTCTGATCTTGTTAACAGTTGGCTGGTGACACGGTCTTTAAAGTTGAGTCTTACCCTATAGTATCTTACGTAGTGAAGTACTCTGGTGGGTTCAGACTTGGGTTTGTGTTCCGTTTTTAGCGAATGTAAATGTAAAGAGTTGGCTACCTTCTGGCTGTTAAGATTTGTGATGGGAAATTCTCTGATGTTTGGTCCCAATGTAAGAAAGTGCGGATCCAGCGCAAGGGATTTCGCAGACAATATTCAATGCAGTGTGTGTGTGTGGGTCCGTTTCTGTTTGAGGTTGCTTGGTCTGTTGGAGACCAGATTGAAGGTTTCGGACGGTTGGAGTTTTCTGAGGGCTGGAGTAGTAGTATGATACTATGTTATGTAGATTTGGGTAGGGAAGTTGGTGTAGGTTTTGGTCTGGCCTTGCTACCACTGCGAGCTGCATGTAGTACAACACTACGGAAAGTGGAAAGACATTCTGGAGAAATTTATGGCGATGGAAGTTCATCTCAGCAGGAAGGTTGGCAAAAGTCAAATGTGCGTCGGACAACCAGTCAAACTTTATTTTTAATTTCGTGGTGGGATCTTGATAAGATTGAAAGTTGACTTTGCGAGTGGTGTGCGGAAGTTTTGGTAGTCCCATCTTGACCTGGTTTTAGTTTAACCTTTCATGAAGGTATCTCTGTGTTAAGACAAGCTACAAAATTGGAGAGCCAACTTGTCTCCACCAAAAATTTTCCCCTTACACACCAGAGGTTTTTAGACTGAACATTTGGTCAAACTTAAAACGTTGACGCAAGTTTTTCAAGAGGCGTCGAATTTCTAAACTTTGCGCTATATGCAAATTAGAACTTTTCAAGAGTATGTAAAACCGCTCAGAGGCAAACTGGTGGACCTTCGAAGGTCGAATGGGGGGATTCAACCTGTCGATCGGTGCGATGTGTGGCTATGTATCTGAACGAACGTGCTTGGGTTGCAGCGGCTGCCGTCGGGCAAAAAAAAAACATGATCGAAATAAGCCTGAAGAAGTGGCAGGAAAAGACTTACCATCTCCTTCAATGCAACCGAAAATTTGCAAATACCCGGTATTTTGTGTTTGAGAATGAGTCAAGAAAATGTGGAAAACTTTAAGGTTGCCTTACAAAAAGATATTCATTGATAGTTAAAATTTATTGTCTCTGAATTTTTTTATTTAAACTAACTGCCTCACCTGTCGAATTTTAATTTTTAAAACTTTGTTCCAACTTGAAATTTTGACGAAACGGTACACCTTAAGCTGAAAACTGTCCAGCTGTTACTGGAAACCACTGTTCCAATAGTACTGGAAAGTACTTAAAAGAGCACGTTTTGAGTTGTACTTACCTAGTTCTTTACTTGCTTTATACTGAGTTACTTCACTATTTTCAACCAAAGCTTTCTCCAAAACTTCACAATGTAGTGTAATATGTTCAGGTCGTTGACAGGAATAGTGCCATTGAAAGCTCCTATGAAGCTGTACAAAAATGCAAACGGCACTTGTTTATGTCGTGCGGTTTAAAAGTTATGAAAAATTCGACTCCTGGATTTATGACACAATGTACTTTTCACGAAAATTGCTCCAAATTTCTTTTTTTTTTCCAAATAATTTTATTTTACATGATTTGATTTTTTGTTTTTCAGATCATGTATGCTGGCAAATCTCAGAGCCTTGGCATAAAACAAGGCGGTCTAACAACTGGCCGGTGGCATGAATTGCCCATCACCAAATCGCCCAAGATAATTCATCATTCAGTTGGTCATGAAGGTCTTCATGCCTTGCTTGTGGCTGAAGATGGCAGTGTCTTTTTTGTTGGGACGGCACGTCGTGGAGAAGACGGTGACCAAAGTAAGGACTAGTAGAAATATCATTTGTTTGTCTTTTTTATTTAAAAACTAGCAGTTCACCCCTCAGATATGGGGGGGGGGGGGGGGGGGGG
>JAHWFP010149094.1:36285-62755 GCA_023313725.1 Lithobius niger
TTCAAACTTTGAATTTCAAAATTTTTTTTATTTCTGGATTTTCTAATTTTTATTTTTTTTATTTTAAACAATGGATGTATGCCTGCATCCAGATATATGTAACAAACCTTTTTACGGGTAACTGAAAATGTAATTGTTGTTGTGAGGTTTCACCCTACTTGTCTGCATATACAGTTAGGAAATTTGTGGTAACTCATATGTTGAAAGGCAGATGGCCCAACCCAAACGGGTATTCTAGTCACGAGTGCAAACAAGAAAAATTTATTTCCAAATTACTAGAATTTTGCCAAACCATTTGGAGCAGGTCGATAATTATTCGTAACCCTAGCTGCTAAAAGTGGTAACAGAACATAACAATATAAAAAATTAAATTAATAATTTATAGTTTGTGTCAAACATTTTACGATTTTTGATTAGGAATGTTGCGGTTACTAAAATAATAGTCTCGATTTGATTTCGGTTAGGTAATTCTTTCATGGGTTTGGGTAGGAACCTGATTTCATTAAAATAACGAATCCCACATTCAACAAACTACGATAGGGAAAGACAAACAGGCTGTGTCTTTGCATAAAGTTCAGACAGTAAGTATGTATTTATTTACTTCAGCAAATTAAAATTCCTGTCAGTAATTCAAGTATGTACAATTTTGTTGTGTGCAGTAGCTACGGCACTGAATTGATTCCAGCCATATTTCTCGATTTCAGTTATGAGGCCTTTTAAAATAATAATAATAATAATAATATATCAGCTTTATTACCAAAAATAAATGGTAAAAGGAAACTGGAAGGGATAAAACATTACCCTCTAACACCAGCCCCTAGTAACTTTAAACAAGATTTACAATTTCTAGACCCATTGGGTTGCGTCATCGCAAATGTTAGTGATTAAAATTAAAAGTACAGATAAAATCAAATAAGGTCAAAAACACTTTAAAAACATGGAAAGATCAACTTTTCTGAGACCCAGTTTGAACTGATGAAGACTATGCGACATCACCAACTCGGATGCCAAGGAATTCCATGGCTGTACTACACGGTTCGAGAAGAAGAATTTTGTACAGTCTCTTTTCATTTTAGCGACGGTAAGTTTAAATGGGTGTCCTCTGGTATATGTATTACCCCGGACACAGAAAAAGCTTTTTGGGGCTGCATCGCCTATTCCGTGTAGAATGGAGAAAGTTAGGCATAGATCTGCTTGTAATCGTCTCAGTTCCGAAGAGGCTAACCCCAAACGTTTTAACCGCTGTTTGTATGGAACATGATAGAAACCGGGAAGAAATTTAGTAAACGTTCTTTGGACTGATTCTATTGCTTTTATATCCTTCACTAAGTGTGGAGACCAGACCTGACTGGCATATTCCACAATAGGTCGAACATAAACATTAAATGCCCTTACCACAATGTATTGATATCTCCAGACACAAAACAGCGTCTAATCATATGACTAATCCGCTTAGCTTTCCTAATGGGAAAGTTAGGCATTTTTTAGCATTTATTGGAAGTTGCCACTGTGATGACCAACTGCATAGACAATTTAGGGCTAATTGAAGAGAGTGATGACCTTCAGAGGTTTTTACGTTGTTATAAAGCTTTACGTCATCCGCAAATTTTGGCAATCTGACTGTACCACTTTTAACCTGTAAATCGGAGACAAATATCACAAATAATAGTGGACCTAAAACTGAGCCTTGTGGAACTCCGCTGGTGACTGGTGTAATTTCTGAGACTGAGTCACCAATACATACTGCTTGCGATCTAAGACTCAGGAAATCTTTAATCCAATGATAAACACTCCCATTAATTCCCACGTTAGTTTCTTGAGTAGTTTTGAATGTACCACCGAGTCAAATGCCTTCGCGAAATCAATACAAATAACGTCCACTGGAATACCACTTTCAATGGATTTTGTCCAGTCATTTATGCAATTTAACAGCACATTTAACAGCAAATGTTGCACATTGTTTATTTTAGATAAAAAAAAAAACCTAGGTAGCTGTTTACCTTTGGAAGGAACTCGATTCTTCATACTGAAGTTGAATCTCTCATTTTCATATGGCAGTTGTTTTCGATACAATAACGTCCCACGTCTGACATGGAACGTTGGCCTGGTCCTCCTTGATAGTGATAATAAATATATGGTCTTTTGGCCTCGTTGCCTGTAGTGTCATTTTTGATTTCCATCCTGCAGAGGGTTTGCTACTTATATCCATTATGTTTAGGATGGTTTCTCTCTGTGGACTTGGCCTACATTCTACAGGGACTTTCAGTCTACCAGGCAGTATTTGCAGTTCTTTTTCCATGTTGAATTTACGTACTCTGTCCTCCTAAAATTCTTCAGTGTTTCATCAAATCTGACACTTCTCGGTTTTTTTTTATCATCGCCATGATCATGACACCACACTCGGTAACCTCTGGTGTTCTGAGCACACCCAACGAGAATACCTAGTCTTGAGTGCCCTGGAATGCCCGATACAATGCCAACACTAGGCAGGGTTGGTATAGTATAGGACATTTGGAATTTGATCTTGTATCTCTGAGTGGGAAACTTGTTTTGCAAGAACGAGGCTGTTTGTACCTTCTCCGCCCATCATTCTTCAGATAACTTTGCTGCTATTAGTAATGTTGTCACAAGAGTCCAATATGTTCTGTTCGACAGTTCAGCTACGCCATTAATGAACGTTTGTTTCTTCAGCATGAATACCTAATCGATTAAGTTCTTTCTTGAAACGTCCGGAACAGTATTCTGTACCATTGTTTGTTCTCAAATATTTTAATTTACGGCAAGTCCCACTTTTGGCTTTTGCTAGAAATGACTGAAATTTTCCAAAAACCTTTGGTTTTCGCGATATAAATGACACACTTTCTTGAGTAATCATCTATTGTTAACGATATAAAGTACCTTGAGCCACCACGTGAGGTTATTGGGGATGGGCCCAAAATGTCTGAATGTGTTAAGTCTAATAGAGCATTTGCACTTCTTTCACACAAGGTAAAATGCCGTGTGCTTGTCGCGTCGTCTTCCCTAAGTGGTAATCTTCACAAATATGCGTATCTTCGGACAGGGATTTTACTCCAAACTTTTTTCCTGTACCATTTTTTTTCATGGATTTTACTTGTTCAAGATGGTAATGTTACAACGTTGTATCGGTTAAATCTGATACCGTACTTGTTGGTTGACTGAGGAAGTACGATACTTTGCCTTCAATTAGGGGTGTGCGAGTAGAATGATTTTAATTCGAGTCGAGCCGAGTTTGCAACGGAAGATTCGAGTATCGAGCCAAGTTCAAGTATTTGGTGAAGACACTTATTTTGCAAGTGCCTTTTTTATTTGTTAGTGTAATAACAACTAAAATGCTGCTTAACGGACTGTGTGAGTCAACAAGTCCAACTGGTTTTCCAGTTTTTAGGATATAACTTTATAACGGTTTGAGCTATTGGCTTTTAATTTACGCCACTGGAAAGCTCTCATTGAGACAATGAATTTGGTGTATTTGAATGTCAAAATCGATCAAAAATTGGCGAAGTTATCGCATTTTTACCAGATTCTCATTCTCAGTAACGATGTGGTCAAGCCATTGTTCACTCAATCAGTTGGTTTATTGGCGCTCACTTCAGTGCCACTAGCTTTACTCGCACGTTGGGAATGGATGCCGTCAGGATGTCAATCTGACTTGCTTCTTGGCTGGTTTCAAGCCAAGTCAAACCAAGCCAAGCCAAGCCAAGCCAAGCCAAGCCAAGCCAAGCCAAGCCAAGCCAAGCCAAGCCAAGCAATCCTTCATGCCAGCCTCCGTATGGCCCGAATATAAGGCGGTATTTTTTTCGAATTTGTTCCATTAAAACTGCTTCTTCGTCTTGCATTCGTGTCCAAATCCATAACTCAGCCAAATTTTGATCGATATTGAAGTTTGAATACACCATTTCAACCTTTCTTTCGAGAGCTACCGGTTGGTGCTAGTAAGAAGTTAGTAGCTCAAATGGTTTTTTAATTATTTAGCAAAATCTAAAATATAACCAAAATTGGACCTTACAAAGTCCACGATAAAAAAAAAACCTATATTATGACGAAAATTATGATTCTGAATCGGCATTAGCTGAACCATTATTCCACAATATCAACTTTATTGGTAACAAAGGCACTGGAATAATCTTGGGTGAAAGTCGTCTGCCTTATAATTGCGTTTTGTTTATTTTTGTTGAATTTATGAGCCCAAAATGGCAATTCGTCTTATACTCGAGCCATCTTACAGTCGTGCTAGTCAGGTACCTGTCCAGTTCCCTGATGCCGCACCACTCACATTCCTAGGCCAACCTAGGCCATCTCTATGGCAAGAAATTAGTTTCAGCTTTCAGTTATATTATTTTGGACAAATATCGATCTAATAAATGAGAATATTTGCAAATAGTTGCAAATACAATGTTGCATTTAAGCTTGACTGAATCCAGATCACGTAAGTGAATGATTGCATAGTCACTGACTTGCAAACAAACAGTGTTCATCATATACTCTTAACTCGATTCAGTACTTGACTGTTTTGTTGGTAACTAAGCGCACCACGGCTCAAATTAAAATTATTCTACGCACGCACCCCAATGACTGGTTCGTCTTCTGCTACACAAACTCTCAAGTTTGCAGTTGTAATATTTTCCGTTGTTTCTTTTTTCAGGCAAGGGACGTAGGCAACCTAAACCCGTCAAACCCAAGAAAATGATCAAAATGGAAGGACAAAATGTTGTTCACACGGCCTGCAACAATGGTACCAGTGCTTTGGTCACCAAAGATGGAGAAGTTTACATGTTTGGAAAAGATACAGCTCATTGCGATCATGCCACTGGTATGTCTTAATGTTTAGACAATTTTAATTCGGTGTATGTACAAGAGAGTATTTTCTAACATTACATGTTAACTTAACAATGATAAATGTATCATCTCTAACCTAACCTTGCGGTATTGCAAAATCTTTTGAACATAAGTCTTCCACATCTTCTATCATCTTTCTTTAATTAATTAATTGATTATAGATAAAGAAATTGATCAAGCTTCACGTAAGCATTATTGTGTGGCGCACACTTTACTTGGTGTTAAAAACTGCTAGTGCCTAAAATTCACGGACAATTAAAATAATGTATTTTTTATGTGGCCAGAAATTTGTGTTCGCTCTGTAGTACTATATTAATTTGTCACTTATAATCCATTGTTATGTCACAGGGCAAGTAACAGAACTGAAGGAAGTGCATGCTAGTCAAGTTGCATTGGGTAAAGCCCACGTAGTAGTCTTAAGCAACAAAGGCCAAGTGCTTACTTTTGGCATCAACAATAAAGGACAATGTGGGCGAGACTTCTCCTCGAGCCATAGCAAGGAAGGTGGGTCATTACATATCTGTACATTGAGAAATTTTGTAACGTTCAAGTGGCACTATCACCGATTGAAAGCAGACGAAACATCTAGCGCTATGTAGTACTATCTAGCTCTTCCTTGCACCAAGTGAAGGAATGTACAATGACATTTCTTTTAACGAAGCAAACAAGCCGCAACCTCCTTAATTATTGAGTGAAAATTTGGTACGTCCTCGTGCACCTGGGAGCAAGCTATAAAGGTTAACAATATCACGGCCGCTAGATGGTGCCATGGTATTTTCGTTCGCATTTCAATAGGTGATAGTGCCACTTTAATACCACAAAGGGGCTTTTCATGAATGAATTTGTTTATTCCCACGCAGCATTGTCAGTTGCGATGGCAACAGCCAATGAGGAGGAATGTGATGATGAAGAACTCGAGTCTGAAGAACCAGAAATTATGTGCCCGCCTGGTAAACACAAGTGGAAGCACGACCAATGTATGGTGTGCACAGTGTGTAGCGAGTGTACGGGCTATGGCTCTGGTTGCATAAGCAATGGCCGGCCGGATCGGAATCCTGGACTGTAAGTATTTTTAATCCGTAAAATACATACTCAATTATTAGTCTGCATTTTTAATTGCATTTGCGACGTAATCCTGATCAATTTGAAAATCCTTATTAACCGCCTTCAGTACCACGTGCGTGTTGTGGCCTTCTTTGTAATATCAAGATTTCATTCTTTTGTAAGAATGTGAATTTTTCTTCTTTAGCATCTCTCTTGTCAGTTATTTAGTTGACTCATCATTGTAATTTCTTACATCTGCCAAACCTAATTTCATGAGTTTTTATTGTGCTCGATATCAGTAAATAGCGAATAATAATAAGATCAGGTATTACTTTAAGCCATTCTTATTTAAGGTGGGCGCTTTATTGGGAAATTATACTGGATATCACGGTCCGCACAAGGTGCTTGAAGTCCCTGAAAGTGCTTGAAATTGTTGAGAAAAAATTCAAGGCCTTGAATTCCTTGAAATCTTTAACTATGTCATTGGAAGTCCTTGAATTTAAAATAATGCTGTAGGTTTGAGCAAAATAAAAACAAACTTGCAGTAGTACCTGAAAATATTTATTTTCGGGTAATGCATATCGAGAATTCGCAATACTGATGTGATGAGTATTGACATTTTTGAGTTTGAGCGTCATTTGTTTACTCGACAAACTTGCAATATGTTTTAAATAAGTTGAATAATTGGTTGTAAAATATTGTATAACTTCTCTTTAAAATTTTATTGCTCTATTTTATTGTTTTACAACAATATTTTGGGTTTGAATAGCTTACAGTTTTAGTTCGTACGTCAGATTTTAAAAACTTTACCAAATAGTTGTAACATTTTTTATGTTTTTGTTTAGTTTTTATAATATTTGACATTAGTAAATAATAAGTAATAAAGGTCACTAACTAGCTGTTACATTAGCAGTATTTGTATTTTTATTTGTTTGGAATTGAGAATATGATTCTCCGTATTATAACTCGGGAGAAATGTTGAAGGAAGTCAGCGCAATTTAAATATATAGTGGGTGAACGTATGCTAGTTAAGATTATGGTTAAAGTTACAGGAGTGGACTCTTGACAGAAGAAAGACTTTTATCCAAGAATTTATGGTAAGTATTTCTGGTGTAGTTTTCACATGTGCGTGTCTATACAGTATCAAGTAATAGTAAGGCTGAAACATTTTCGTGGGATATGTAGTAGCGTTGATAGTAGGGTGTTTAACTGTAGCATCTGGCATTTGTAGCGCGTTTAGAAAATTGTCTGCTGGATTGTCTGCTTAATTAAGACAGCTCATGATAGAATATGTCATTAGTGGCAGATCCAGGATTTGGTTAAGGGAGATTGTTGCACTAAAAATTTAATACCGATACATTTTTTTTATTCCTTTATTTTAAAAAATGAACTTTTTCCCCCACTCCTTTTTAATAATGAAAAAACAGTCGCATCGTTCTGTAGTGCATTTTTTTTTATACTTTTCTGTTAAATTACGTCAAGAGTTCTGATCTTTTAAAAATTTATTTACGCAAAAGGTTGCATGGTTGCCGTCTCACCTTTCATACCATGCTGGATACGCCCTTGAAAACTTGGAAGTGAAAAAGCCTCGGTAGTTCGTCATGATGAAAGAGAGATCTTATTTGTGAATGTTGCCTTGTTTTCTGCAGCGCATGTGGGTGTGGTTCTGGAGACTCGGGTTGCGCCGAATGTGGATGCTGCCGGATGTGTGCTCGTGAAAGTGTTGACCAAGATCCAGAATTAGCTGCTATTGGAGGAGGCGGGGCCAGCGGACTCCTGGATATGAAAGTGCGAGACATGATTCGCTTGGATCTCATCATAGGAGGTAAAAAAAAAAATTTTTTTTAGGTCCAGTCGTTGTAAAAGTTTCTGTTATAAATGTTTTCAATCACAGTGGTTGTCGAATTGCTACTTTTCCTTCCTTATTTGTATTTTTTTCGTGAGGAGTATTCTTTATTTTCCTACTTGTGTTAACATAGTTTCTTCCTCTTTAAAATCTTCTAAAACCCAGAACAATCAGATTTGTTTGGTGGGATGGGACCATTTTTACAGTTTTAGTTAAATTTTACACGAGTATGCAATGTCCTCAGTATGTAAAATTTACACAGTGTACAACTTTCAGTACCAGTGCCCTTGCTGACTCAGTCTTTATTTAAACTGATAATTCCCGCTGTTAAGCTTTTTCAACGTTAAACCACTTGTAACATTGGTTTTGTGAGGGCTCTTAAAGCAGCAATGTATGTAACATTCAGGTACACAACTTGAAGCTGTACCCATTTTTAAATATGTCATTGGATTTTTGCAACTAAATTCTCAACGTATTGGACTCACACCAGATGTAAATGCATAAAGTCTACATTTACGTAAGCTCATCTTCTTAGTTCAATCAAAATCTTCCCCAAAGAACACCGATTCAATGGCGTGGAGAAAGTAATTCCAATATGGCTAATTGGGGCCTTGTTTGCCTTGAGCAAGGCAAGTTTCCCTAGAAAAAAAATTAATTTGTACGTCTAGAAAGGGCTTTGCCTACACGTAAATCAGTGGGACGTTTGGGACTTTTTTGCTCCAAGAATTAATATCGCTTGCTTTATACGAAATTTGGTGTTAGCAGGGGTCGAATTTCCAAATTTTGATCCGGGTGCAAATGGGCATCCCAAATTTGTTACTGGGGTGCAAAATAAAGTCTTTGGAGTGCAAAACCAAAATGTAAACCAACACTGTGGTCTCCTATTGTATAGCCAATGAATATTCTAACATTCAGCATCTCAATAATATGTACTGTTTTCCTGCGCTTTGCTTAAAACTGACTTAACGTCACTATTCAACTGTAAAACTTATACACATACTTTAACTAAAGGTAGTAACAAATGGAGTAAAACTTCTTTGGATAGCATGGTGTCACAGGAAATCTAATTCCAAGCTGTTTAAAATGCTGCAAACCGCAAGTCTCTAGCTTGTGCGGCTCAAAAGTTATGAAAAATTCAACTTTGGTGTGCAATTTTGCACTCCAAGAGATGCTTCTGGAGTGCAAAGTGTGATTTTGGAGTGCAATTTGCCCCTGTGCATCCGAATATTTCGACCCCTGTGTTAGTATAGTGTACCTAAAATTTTACCATCTCTTCTGATTGAGGTCTAATCACAGCGCCGCTGTCTTGTCCTAAACAACAACCCAGCCTGCTTTAACTCGGAAGATTGGAGCTGTTCACACGATAAAGTTTGGTTCACGTCTGTAATCAGGGAGGGTACGGACTAATATTAAAATCCTTTCTTCCCTGCACTTACGTGTGGTGGTAGCACTTCAGATGTAGACTTGAAAACAAAAGAACAATGCAAGCGTGTGCTGATCCCATGGTTCCATATTTATTGTTAACCCTGTTGTTAACTATCTAAACGAAATCTATAGTCATAGGTTGTGTTCAACGTGGTACATTCGTAAACTTCTGGGTTTGGATTTTGCGAGATTTAAATGGCATCGTCAATCGGGGAAAGACTACAGGTGCGAGTGAACTAGGGAGTTCTGTAGGGTAAGCTACATGTCGACAGGAGTGCCAAAGGGGAGGTCCACATGGTCCGACACCAGAGTGTCTACTGCAATAATATTATTATATTACCCTTGTTCCACTCCTCCTTTAGTAAAGCGATCTCAGTTGTAGAATGAGTGGTCGTAATTAATTTGCTGATACCCTGCATTTAAAATAATTCTGTATAGGATTTACAGCTAATAAATAAGTGTGCAAAATTATCATTTGTGCTGTGGTTAGTTCTGGCGCGTGGCCACTGCATGCAACAGTGTTAAAACGACTTTGAAGTGAAAGAATTAGGCTTCCTGGAAATGGCGTGTGTCGTCTCCTGGCTCCATGCCAATGCTTGCAAGGTCCGGGATGTTAATGCTGCTAACCATTACTTTGGTGGAAAAAATGTGGAATGTTGGTAACGTCGAATCAACTGGCCTGGAGCTGGAAAACAAAATCCGTAACTTCGCTTCTAGATGGCCTTGTGGCAAAAGATTAACTACAAAGGTAGTCACAGCATAGATACTCCAGGCTGTGTATGTCCTTATATGTTCCTGATATCAGCAAAGTCCTTTTGCATACTAAATATTAATAGGAACAGTGAACCCACCTCCGGCTTTTTGTCTAGCTGAAATAGACTGCAAGAAATTTTTTTTTTAATGTTTTTTAGGTCGCCATGGAGCCCGCCTTCAAGATCAATTGCAGCGGAAACTTGACGAACGCCGCCATCGCCATAAAAGTAAACATACAATGAAGAGCCTGAAAGTGAAAGGTGTGAAATCGCACGCGTCTGAGCGAACACAAGAAAAGGGCCCACTTGTCGCCTTAGGTTTGTCCACCTGCTTTGCTTATGTCACTTGAAATTTGGGTAAAACTACGATCTGCATTGGTTTTTTTAAGTTTAGTTTATCGTTTTGTTGCTACTCCTCATCACTGTTTCTGTAGTGCCGCCATTTCATCACAGTTGCTTTGCTTTAATCCTGCCACACCATTGTGCCAGCGCAATTTTGTCTAGAAAGTCACTGTAATACAGTGTTTACCCAGCTACAAGCGCAGGGTGCTTAGATCGCTCCAGCAGATACGCCTATGCAAAGGTGAAATAAACTTTATACCAGAGTTCAACGCAGATACGAAAACATTATGCAAAATATAAATACAAATATTCAAATATAAGCCGTCTTAATTAAAATATAAATTTCTTACTATATAAAAAATAGGTCTCGTTAGTATTAGCTTAAATCGCTCATTTAATGCTCAAATTGCCCAAATTTAAACCTCGTTTAAATGAAAAACAACTCTGCTCGGCTTTCCCACCAGATGGCACCGTCCATGCTACCCACCTAGCATGAACCGCCATATTTAATCCCCACTATCTTTTTGGACTTTATCTTGGTTGGTTGATGTTAGCTGTTCTGTTGGTATTTTTTCTGAAATTGGTTTCCTAGTATGAATGAGTCAGAGGATTTAATTTTGGAAACCGTGGTGTCCTGTACACACCGTAAAACTACCAAGTGACGTACATTTAGCGTCCGAAAGTGCTTTGACTTGTAGTATTTGTTGCATTCTCCAGAGGCTATTCGTAAAATACTATGGATGTGGAAAGATACAGATCAACGCGCAGTGCAACTGAGTCCCAATTTATGTTCAAGTGCTTTTAAGTGGGAACTGTTAAAAAACGCGAAACATTTGCATAGGGAATTCTGCTAATTCGGAGCCCTTTGAACTGGGTAAATCTGGTAATTTACGCATTTATGTTTCATTCGAGTGATTTGACGCCAGATACAAACTGGCAAACTAGTTCTTCACCAGATCACTAGTGGTTTACGGGTATGGCCACCATAGAATGGGATTGTAAACACCGAAGTTTCATCAACTTTACATTGGTTTCGTGAAACCGTGCTAAAAGTTTGTCTACGGACAACCAAAACAACTTTAGGTTTAGTCCTATAAACGGGTGAATTTTCGATGTCAAACTACTAGTTACCTTCATCAGGCACAAGTTCTATAGATTTGCACCCCACTATTATGAATGTTCAACATCATGCACAAATTTGAACTTCCCTCTCTTCCACTCACTCATGTGCTCCCTCTCAGTGGGCCGTCAGTCCTAAATCTTTGGCTGGCTAGCGTTAGCGCCGCCATGATTTGTTGAAAAAGGGAGAAAAGACTTCCATTCAGATTGAAGTTGGGCACTCAGTCTTGGCGTGACAATTTTCACAGGTTTCTTGTAGGCTAGATCTGGTACATTCATTAACTCGACACCGTTCTTGTGGCATTGCTGAAAGGCCAGCGACGCCAGCACTTGGAAGTTTGCTCCCTTGAAATAGTTTGATTCGAGCAGCACTTTCGTCTCTTCCCAATGGATCTTGTGCTTGGAGAACTTGATGTGGATGGCTATTGCATTTCGGCCATTATCGATGGTAGCTTGCAAATGCTCTCCGACTCGGACGCAAATTCTTCTTTTTTGTTTCTACAATATACCCTTTCAGGTACTCACCACACTCCAACCAGTGCATGCCAGAACACCGAAAAGCTCGACTTCTGGCCATCTTAAAAAGGTGAGAATGTTGATAATTGGGAGCCGGTTGATGAAGGTTGAAGACGGAAGAAGTCTCTCTTTCCAAGCAAACGAAAAATAACCTACTTGGAAGTTGGGTTTTCCTTGCAGCTACATCAACTAGGCCATTCGCAAAGACCCTCTGGAAGCAAAAGTGCGTAAGCAACTTTAAGAAAGGCTGTTCGAAGTAGTGACTTACTGGCCACAAGGCGCAGAAAAAGTGAAGAAAGACTTTGCTGGTGTTGGTATCGACTGCCGTTCAAAATTGTAGTAAAAATGTAGAATTAAAAAAAAGTTTTAAATTTTTTTGTTAAAATAATAATTTTTGTGTCTTCTGAATTTGAGAGTGTGAACGAGGTAACTAATTTAAACGTAAATTGGAAATAACTAATCTATTACAAACTTGACTTAAATTTTTTAATTTAACACTTTAATTTACATTAATTACGTATAAATTTGCAAAATACACGAATATATGTATGCATATGAAGCTGAGCAATTACGAAGCAGTTTCGAGGCACACAAAAAGTTACAACATTAAAAAAATAGGTTTGATGGCATTATAAACCATTGAAAGTTTCATAAAAGTACCTGGTTCAGAGTATGCTTTTTAGAACACTGTGAACTGGAAATTATAATCAGAATCCCCCCCCCCCCCCCCAAAAAAAAAAAAGTAAAACTACCCAAAACGTGGTTAAAAAAAAAGTACAAGGCTTAAATTTGAAAAAAAACTTCCTGAAAAAAATTGGATCCAAAAATAATTGAATTGGCCCAAAGTAGCCAAAAATATCGAATTGCAGTGGGAGAAATTGTGCCATGGTCTTTTTTTTTTTGGTGGGGAGAGAAAGGTGGTGCGATGCAGTATCTTAAATTGCTGCTTAATTTTGGGATGTTCTCACCAATTTGGAATCTGCTTCAGAACACATCTTTATAATAGGAACCTGAAACAGGTGACCACACATTGTGCTGTGTTCTCGAGGGATTAGAAAAAAATGTGGGACAAGTCCGGATTGATGTTGTGGGGATCTAGGCATCTCTGGGGAAAATCTGTCCCAATGCTAATAGCGACCGAGTGCCAACAATTTGTCTGTTGCATGCTAACAAATGGCACGATAATCCCCATACTGATAAAACTTGTCGGCCGGTCCTTGTCCCTTTCCCACACGGGTGCTCTTCATATATATTTTTAATAGTGTCAATGAATAACATTTAACGTTTGCACGCTGCTGCATTTTTTTGTTTGTGCTATTTCCCTGTGACCCTGCTTTAGTTCATCCGAAACCAGCTCAAATGCTTTGTTCTGGGCCCTTATCTTGTGTGTTGATGAATGTGAGTTGAGGCTGCAATTCACGATTGTATGTTTGTTAAAAATAGATTGCACTAAGTTGTTGTTTTAAACCTGTTTTTTTTTTAATGGTTTAATATTGTTGGTAGAATAGTGCTTTAGTGGTAGTGTCAAGATAGTCTAAGGTCACCTACAAAAATAGTGCTACTTTGGGGGTTTCGTACTTAGGTAATAGATAGAACCAAGTTTTGTCCCTACTATCAAGAGTTGGATAGGCAGTAGTGTTAAAATCTGAACTATTTTTTTTTCCCTGTGTGCTAGGGAATACTGCAGTAGTGCGTTTTCAGTCTACTAGATGGCGCTACCTCCAGTCCCAAACTTTTGTAAACCTATCCACCCCTTGATAATATGGAAACCACTCGATGGGCTTAAAGACTCGTGTAAATTTAGGCCGTGAAAAGAAAATTCTTTGGTTCTCGGGCCAATTCGGTACCAGAATGACCAGGCAACCAGGCGTTTTATTTTATTTTTTATCTTAAAATTGCAAAAGAGATAACATTGAAAACAGAAATGGCCATTTCAAAAAATTAGTTACCATATTATCATTTGCCATTGCAAACTTGTGTGTTAGGCCATACAAAAAAAAACCATTCATTGGTTCTTGGACAATTTCTACGAGTCTTAAATTACAGGGGGACAAAGCTTCCATTTTTTATTTATGTTTGAAAGTAAGTAACCTATAGCTTTAAAATTTCTTTGTGTTCATATTGTAGTAACAAATTTCTAAACTATTTCAAACTGTAACTTAACCGGATGCTAACTGAATAACATGTGAGAGAAAGCTCACCGCTATCAGTAATCTTTTGCGGGTCACTTTTTTTTATTTCGCTCAAAAAAAGTCACCAGGCAGGGCCTGAGAACCAAGAAATGTTTTTTTTCGCGGCCTTATGTGTCTATTTTTTTTAACATATACACGGAAAATGTGGTGACAGTAAAGGTGCTGGGAAAAAGGAGCATATCAATCGGATAATTTATTTGTTTTGCGCTGAGCGGCGTATGGGTGTGCAGCATTTGAGATTCAAATAGTGGCTGTGCTGAATGAGGACATTACACTTACTGTTAGCGGAGGCTATATCATAGGGGGGAAAAAATGACATTCCCATGAAATGGTACTTTTGCCACAGCACGAGGACTCCGCGACAGCACACAGAGGAGTCGTTTTAAATTAAAAAATAAAAACAGTGGGAATGTTAGCATGTTCATGCGTCATTTAAGGTGGAAACCATTGTGCTCCGCATCTTAAAGCGCATCCGTTCCGTGCAAGTGGTCGTGTGTGCATTGTCGGAAAGTTCTTGAGTTAAAGCAGTGCGTAGTTCACACCAGTTCACATTGCGTTTGTTACAAATTTCTATTTACTGTTAATATTTCTGCTAACTCGCAGATATCCGCTTCTTTCAGTAATTCGTGACATTGTCCAGAGCTATCCAGTAGTGCTAATTGCCAAAACATAAAGCTCGAAAATTGTCAAAAACTGACATAATAGCAAAGTGCGGTATAAGGATTTCTAGTTGTACGTTTTATTTAATCATTAGCCATCTTGTGTCAATTTTCCTGTATTTGTCTTGAGTACTGTAATAATCTTTAGAATTTTGGGGGGGTGAAAAAATGTTCAGCTTTAGGGTTAGAGAGGTCTCTCATGTAAGGTCTATGTTTTAAAATAGTGGTTTTGAAATTGAAATTTCTCGGGGTGGGAGAGTACTTCTCTGCAAGCGCATCCTTTCAGTGGCCCATATAATGACAAAACTTGGTTCCTGGCGTCGTATGTGCAGTCTCACGTACGAGAAAATTGTGTGGGTGAGCCGAGACCTTTCAGCGGCTTGAGTAATCATTTATTTTAATGTTCATTGTTTATGGATGATATGGATTCACATGAATTTTTAATGTGGACAGTGAAGAGATTATTTTACTACTTTATTTTTAATTTGGATTTTGAGCTATACAAGGAAAATTGTTCTAAACTGTAGGAAGGTGACACAATTGTCTCACGTGCCATTAATCTCACGAACGATGGCAAATTGTCTATGCGTAGGACTGGCCCCAGCTGTTGTGGGTACATGATAATATTTTTCATGTTCTTTGCGTGCTGTAATGGCATAAGGTTGCGCAGCATGTGAGACTCAAATAGTGGCCGGTTGAACGAGGGCATCATAGTTACTGTTAGCAGAGACTATATCGTAGGGAAAAAAAAAAGACATTCCCATAGAAGGGTACTTTTGCCACAGCAGAGAGGAGTCTGCAAGATCCACAAAGTTTCGATTCGGGGTGGCACAGCACAAATTTTTTTTTATCCTTGTACAAGGTTTTTAAATTATCATGATAATCGATAATATCTCGATAAAACAAATTTTGAGGCTGGAATAACTGCTTTAATTTTGTTAATTAAAAGAAAACCTTGGCTGAAGCCTACAGTGAACCCCTTGGCCTACATATATAAAAGTAAAGCAAAATAATTCGATTGTTGAAAACAGATTCTTACACACATTGTGACTGTACCAGCATTCTTGCGAATTTTCAACTGACCGACGACGTCCGTCTTCATCAGGCCTAACCTACACAACTCAAACTTTCGTCAACTACATTTACACCGTGGAAATCAGCGTTTGAAATCTCTGAGAGATTGAGAGATTTCAAACGCTGATTTCTACGGTGGCAATGTAGTTGACGAAAGTTTGAGTTGTGTAGGTTAGGCCTGATGAAGACAGACGTCGTCGCTCTGTTGAAAATTTTCAAGAATACTGGTACGGTATTTTGTTTCTGAAAATGTGCGTAACAATCTGTTTTCAACAATCGAATAATCAAGAATGACGAACTTTCAGAGTAGAAGCTGTTACGGAATTTTCAAAATAAAATCACTGCCTCATCACTCAAACCACAAGCACTACAAATGTCAAATAACCTGAACAACACCAGTAATTTGACAGCAGCTTTGTAATGCTCTTTTTGCTCTATAATTCGATAAACCAGAAAAAGTATGATAGAGATAGTCAACCAAGATAATCAACTGTTATCGCAATATTATCAAATTTTCGATTATCGTGCCACCTCTAAATTCAATGACCACATCACCCTCTGTCTTATACAGATAATGTACATAGCGTGGCACCCGCTGGAAAGTTCAGCCGTTTTCAGGCAAAATAACAATGTAACATAGAATGCTGAAGCTTGAGGAGTATTTTTACTACCTGACAACATTCGTCAATGATAAGTGACCGTGTTTTTTTCTGGTGGAAAAAAAGTGTGAATAACGGTGATATATGTCTAAAGTTAGCTACAGGCTACCTTTAAAGCCGACAGCATAGCCATAACTTGAGTACAACTCTGTTTTTGCTGGGTTTGATCCAGATAATCACATGATGTCAAAACATTTTGTGTGCGTAAAGGAATGTTATTTAATCTGCTGCTGTGTTAAATATGTGACAGCCCTGTGGGGTTGCCGTATATTTGCCTTATCGGGAAGTTAGCTTTAGTTAAAGTGTTGCTTTGTAGTTGTCGCTGTGTCTTATGCTAATTTAATACAGCTGCACATTCTCATATAGTACAGAATAAAAAAGCAGCATTTTTCAATAGCAATGCATTAAGTGCAGCCGGGCAATTTAGCACGAAAGCACAAATTGGTTTTGTGTAAAGTATTATAACGAAAGTACTAATTAGGATCTAAGAATTAGGTTGACATTACAAACTTCTTTACTTCTACCTGCTGGCCTGCCTGGAGAGTAGTCAATCCTCAAGAGATTGTAGTGCCATCTTTGGCCAAAATGTAGGAAGACGGCTGACTTACTGACAACAATAAACTTGGAAGTATCTGCGTAGGCAGAACGAAACGACTTGTTTTGTTGGAAGTAGTAAACTAAAGTAGTGGTTGACCGAAACCAATTTTTTCACTTTCGGCCGAAACCTAAACCACTGCCAAAACCAATGGTTTGGTTTTGGCCGGGACCCCCCCCCCCCCCACCCTTTCCCACATTGTGACAATTAAAAGGAAAAAGTTACATTAGGTGGATGAGCGTAAGGAAAGTAGTCAAACTTCGGTGCATGACGGCTAAACTACATCCATCAAGATGAGGTTTACGGTTAATTGCCACTGTTGGTTAGTACGAGCAGAAAGATGCCATCTATTGGTGGCTCCTGTAACTACACAGGGTGATTACAAAAGAAGTAGACAGTTTGAAATGTTTATTAACCGAAAAATATATAACTTATTAATTAATGGTTTTTACCGGCATGTTCTACGATTCTTTTAAGTTTTGCAGAATGTGGCAGCTTTTGAATGTGCGTCACGTGAATGTCACATTACTAATTTTGCAAAATGGCCGCAAATGCTACAGAGAGTGTGTTTTGTGTGTTAGAATTAAGCAAAATATCCTCTTAACTGTTATGCAACAATGCTTTAAGACATGGTTCGGGACAGCACCAGCAACTAAACAGTCCATCTGTGACTGTCATAAGAATCTTAAACAACGGAGTGTTTGTGTAAGGATAAAAGTTCATACACAGCAGTTACAGAGGATGTTTTGCTTAATTCAAGCACACAAACACTTCTCTGTAGCTTTTGCGGCCATTTTGCGGAACTAGTCACATGACGTTCATGTGACACACATTCGAAATCTGCCACTGCTCTGCAAAACTTGGTTACAGAAGATGACGGTGCAAAACATTTATCGATAAGTTGTATATTTTTTGTAATCACCCTGTATTATAACGCCAACAGTAAAATACAAACTTCTAACACCACAATCCAGAATCCCGTCATCCTGCAGAATAACCAATTCATTAGCACTTGTCATACTTAATTCGGAAAGCTTTAATTCCCGTCAACTCGTCATCAGAAAGAATGCATGTATACGTACCTCCACAGGAGAACACACAGTTGTCCGTCCGTTAAATTTTCGGTGACAGCCTATCACCTTCAGCAGAACCACCAACAAAACTTTTGTTGGTGGTTCTGATGAAGGTGATAGGTTTTCACCCAAAAAATGTAATGGACGAACAACTGTGTGTTCTCCTGTAGGGTATACGTGGGTTTTTCCTGAAGATGTCTATTAAATACCACTGTTATCCCCGTTTGCCAGTTTTTTCTGTCCCCTCAAGAAGAGGTGTTTCACGTTCATCCAAAAATACTTACCTTTACTTGTGGCTAATTCGTTTGAATTCATGGTCTTGCCCATAATGTGGAACGTTCGGTGCTATTTCGTGGCAAGTGAAGCGTGGCAAGGCTTGAGGGAAGGAGCAAGCACATGTCATGGGGTGGGTGAACCACGAAATACCACTTAACGTTAAAAGTTTTAAGTTATGGACAAGAGCATTAATTTGAATGAATTGAGGATAAATAAAATCTAGATGATTACAAGATAATTTTTCGATCCGATTGGTGCCAGAAACAAAAGAGAAAACTTGGTATCTTGTTCGTGTCAGAAAATGTTAATGTTCAGGGTTTTTTTTTTCAGTACCAAAAATAAATAACCTGAAATATGACATATTCTGTCAGGAACAAGATACCAAGTTTTCTTCTGTACTGTTTCTGAAAGGATCTGATCCAAAATCATTCTGAAGATTTTTTTTACTGTGTAGTAACCAAACATAAACCGTTACTTAATTAATTATAACTTTGTTTAGCATTTTAATTTGATTATCTGAACTACTCAATTTTCCAAATGACCATTGGTTCTAGTTAGTTTGGATTAGTTCGAAACTCATCCTTTTTATGTACTTCGAAACAATGGTCCATTTGAATTCCTTAACTTCCTAATTATTTGTGGTCATGCGAAGGTACTACAGTAGTTAAAGAAGATTTTGACCTTCATGTCTGTGTCTGTATACAATCTGTTCAGATAACCAAAGATTTCCTGTATGTGCATAAATGAGCTACCCAACACGAAGGTGACCATTGCGTGCCCTGCTCCAATGTTACTGCCTGCATAAATGTGCTATTCTTCTCATGCAAGAACAGCGCAGTGCTAAATTTGGATTCACTTGTTATTGTTACGCTTTTTGTTTTCCTTCTGAAGCCGAAGACGCTGTAAGCAGCGACCAAGAACGAGACACGAGCAAGATCTCTTCATTGGCTCCCGCCCGAGTCCTCATTCCTGGAGACTGTGTTGTTACGCAGGTTGCATGCGGCATGCATCACACAGGTACAATTGACTTCTGTCACTTAACATATTGGCTAGACTGTTAGATGTAGCAGCACTTAACTCGTGAGGGGGTGTGATGCAAGTTTTCGTTTATAAATTAATTGTGAAGCCTATTATCAGAGAAAATATTTCCAAACAAGCTCTGCAGCAAATATGAATAGAGACGAAGCTGCAGATAAATAATATAAGTTAATGTGCTCCTGCCACAGCATTCACTCTTGAAAGTCTGTGCGAAAGTCAGTGTGCAGTCAGTACTTGTAAGTTGTAATGTACATAAAAGTTTACAAAAACTGTCAGCCTCCGTGGATCTCCTCCATCCCTCTTACATGACGTTATGTATGGCCCGATATCAACTTGAAAGCCATGGAGGGCTCAGTTAGTCACGTGTGGAACTGCTGGTCCCTTCCAGTGCGAACTGTGAACTAGAATTTCTACCCCCAACTTAACACAGAAGGATCCGAGGGACCATAACTCGCCCAAACCATCTATCCACTCTTGAAAAAAAACTCTGCGATGAATCACTTTGAACTTGGGAAAGCATTACGTTGAATTTAATACGCCGTATGTTCAAACACTTCACAAACACCGAGTTTGGCAAATTTTCGACTAATTAAGAACAAAGAATAAAGTGCAAGAAAATGGTTATCGCATTCCATCACACTGAAACGGGACACAATATTGGGTGGAATAAAACCACCACCCTTCTTAAATCAAACTCAAGTTGGGACCTCCATCTTCGAGCCGTAGAATCACTTCCCATCCAGCACTATGAAAAGTGTGGCATTTCCCTGATGAATCTTCAACCCCCTTCATTCCCACGTCTCACACACCTAGTGCACAACAAACTAACCATGCAGTTCTCACGTCGTTGGAAAACACAACAGCCTTCCATATATCGGAAGCAAAAAACTGTGTTTTTAAATTTGGTTCTAGAAGTAGACGACAGCAGTTGTGACGATGATGTAGGTGACAAGAACTAACAGCTTAAAAAGGCTGGAACAAGACGAACGCGAGTATTTTTCAGCATCTGTTCGTCAAAAATTTGCCAATCTCGGTGTTCAAAGTAATTCGCCACACAGTATTTTCAAATCCTATTTATTTGTGGTAATATCCAGTAGAGAACAAACGTACTACTGCAGTACTCCCAGCACGTGTAGGAAAAATAGTACAGGTATTAGCTCAGTCTCGTATTCAACTCTTGGTTGATGGCAGAGAGAATTTCCGTTTCAAGGCTTACTAGGCTTGGACGTCAAATTTATGGCAGTGTTAATTGTCTCGGAAATGGGAACTATTTTTCTTTTTAGATGTAGGATTTTTTTGTGTAACTAACTTTTGTCTTTTTTTTTTCAGTCTTATTGGTACAAAATGGCGATGTGTACACATTTGGGAGTAATCAACATGGCCAGTTAGGTTTGGGGGATTTAACATTGAGGTAAGTGAGCAAAACTTACCTTTTCTCCGTAACCGTTTAATTTAACAACATTTGGTAACTTTTTTTTCTTTTTTGGCAGAGGTGTGCCCACACAGGTGAAGTTACCAATTCCTGCCACTCATGTTGCTGCTGGCAGTAGCCATACTGTAATACTGGTTAACACTGGACAAGTTTACACCTGTGGAAGTCACCAGGTATGCTCTAGCGCAGCAAAGTTTTTCCAATCATGCGAAGTTACATTTTTGCAACAAATGCGATCGATGCAAGCATTCAGGCATTCCATAGTCTGAAATGCCTCTCAACAAGTACAAATAGATTAAATCTGATTCCGAGTGTCAATTGCATATTGGTCTTGCTGTGAGGCTTTATTGTCGTATTGTGATAGTGGCGTTGGAAATCTTGCGATATTGGTTCACTAACTAGTTGTGTTAAAATTTTATAACGCACGTTACTGTGAGAGTTCATGATCACAAAAAAGTAACAAGTAAAAATGCTCAATCTCACAACACAGAAATTCACACTAATTCCGCAAATTTTGACAGTTTTTTTGGAGGACCATTTCCTTTTTTAAATCGTCACACCGCTTATTTTGAAAATTCCGCTTCATTGTTGACACTAGTCAACACACAATTTGAAACGAAAAAGATATTCGTCGGCACAGTACTTTCCTAAATTTTCGACAGTCAGGAGGAGTAACTTTGTTGAACGGGCTCAGTTCGAAAATTTGCGAAGCTGCGTGCCAACGAATGTCTTTTTTCATTGAAATTGTGTTTGACAAGTGTAAACAATGGAGGAGGATGTTATTCTTCTCCCACCTGTCTTCATCAGGCAATCGTTTGAAGTAGCTGTGTGTGATGGATCACATCTGATCTTCTGTTGTCATTTGAATCGAACGGACACATACAGATTAGGATTAAACACTGACAGTTTGGCAGTGGTACTGTTCTTCGAATGAAATGTAACTGGTAGGTATTCGTACACAATATTGTAAAGCATGCTTCATTTGTTTTAGTTAAGGCTGTACGATGTCTGTTAAGCCCGTTCCAATTAAACCAAAAAACAGCCTGCTCTACCAAGAGTGCCTACTAAAGGAATCTTTGCTACCTTGCACCGCTTGTAGTAAATTATGGCATTATTAACTGTACATAATGTGTGAAGCCTCATTTGTATATTAACAAAATTTTGTAGAAAGGCTGATAACTACTTACGAGTAATACTGGCATGTAAACGTGTGTGCATCATGCTTAAAATAAAGAAGTCGCTATAATGAAATTCCGGTAGGTACAAGTAGACTTATTGACACCAAAAACCTAGAATTGTAGTTTTAAATAGGACGGAAAGCCAAATGGGATCAAGATAAGTGAAATAAATTAGAGATGCACCGATGTTGGCATCGGACATCGGAAATCAACCTTTTTTGGCTACATAGGTCATCAGAACATCGGTATCGGTTTTAGGCAGCAGTTGTTAAAACGTCGGAAATTTACAAATTTATGGATCATTTTGTGACAGATGTGCTTACAACTAATTTCTGGGAGCTAAATTTTAGGCCTACAGAAAATTTTAATTTCTGAAATCCTCTTAATTATTTTTGACTCGATGAAAAACGTAACTTAGTATCACTTTATTTTCTTAAACATCGGACCACAAATTATCGGATATCGGCCGATGTTTTTTCAACATCGGAATCGACATTTGAGCACATCGATGCATCCCTAAAATAGATATGGATGCAAAGGCGCAAACCTATTTACATTTCTTTTGGACTTATACAGGGCGTTCCGAAAGTCCCAGAACAGCCTCACAACTTTTGAAGGGGTTGAAAGAAACAATGGCAATGTAGGTTGGTACCTTTGTGTACAACCGTCGTTTTGCATACCCCCCTCTCCCCGGGGAGGCATGGTCCCCAACTCAGAAATTTCCAATGGAATGGGGTGTAAAAGAATACCTTATTTGAAAGATCTTAATTAGGCGAGTAAGTGCAGCAATGAGAGCTTCGATACGATGAGTCTTTCCAAAATGGCGACCAGTCAAACATTACGAATTTCTTCTGTATCCATATGTATTACTTAGGCTAAAGACGTCGTAAAGAGTCGTAGGTGGCAGCAAAATGCTTCGTTCAATTTGGTTGGATTATTTAAGTAAACTTAAATAGGTGTGCATCCTTATTTATTTAATTGTAGTTTTATGTAGAAGTTTGTAGTCTGTATACAAAATGGCTCACGACTATGAAAAGCCAAGTGTTGAATTAGTAGTTGACTTTGAAAACTGTTCAGTCTATTCACCTAATTGGCTGAGGGAGCAGTGGCTTGCCCTTCACACCCATTCGGCACAGAGCTGTTTGTGGTGCGAACAATGTTTGTAACATTTGCCCAATTAGGTAGGAAGTTCTAGTAAGTGTTCAGTTGATAATGTGTTAGCGGTTGCCGTGTTCATTAACATAGATGGTGTTTGTTTCCTTCTGTAGAAGGGTCAGCTTGGGCGACTTTCCCCACAGAGTACGTCGGACGACACTAAAGTGAAAGAGAAAGTTGGCAAAGAATCTCCATGGTTTACTGTTCCTGGCCTCGTTCCAAACATTGGGCCCAAACACGGTCGGCGAGCTACGTGGGTTGGAGCTTCTGGCGACCAAACATTCCTGAAGATCGATGAATCTCTCATTAATGCTCACAATCTTTCCCGCTCAAGTATCGTGGCCAACAAGTCGTGCATCGGTAACAATTTTTTTTCTTTTTAATTTTAATGTTATTGGGGAGGCACATTAGTTAGTGCACTGGAAGTAGTGTGTATTAAGTTCTCTTGGTTGGGGAATGCTAAGTATTTTGCAGTGGGTATTTTTATCATTCTTATGGTGAATTCAAATAAGGAGAGTGCCGGAATCAAATACGCCTTTTTGATAGGTAAGCGTTTTCACTCCAGACCTAAAACTGTGGAATTGGCCGAAAGATGGTCGTGATGGCTGAACCGTGGCTGAGATGAGACTACCTGCGTGAAGCAGGGCTTACGCAAGGTGCTTGAATGGTTGAATTTGTTTAGAAAAAAATTCCAGGCCTGGAATTCCATGAAATTGTTTGCTACGACCTTGAAAGTCCCAGAATTAAATATTTTTTTGTCGTAATTTAAAATAATGCTTTGAGTACGATTAAGACAAACTTGCAACATGTTTTAAATAACTTGCATGTTTGTAGTAAAATATTGTTGAGCTTATTTTTTTTAATATTGCTGATCCGTGCATTTTCGTTAGTTTTTTATAAGGGGATTAAAACGGGTTTAGGAAAAAAGGCTGCCGAAGGAAAAAAGAATGTTTCCTTGTGAAACTCCTTACTCTACCTGCTGAACTTTTAGGTACTGCTACTGAAATAGCCCTAACCTAATCTATAACAACAACAAAAAAAACGAAAAAAAGAAAAAAAAACACAAAACAATTTTTTTATTCCTTTGCCTTTTTTTTTCCCATTTTACCAACAGCCTTTTTACCATTTTTTTCCCCGTCAAGTGCACAATTAAAACTTGATATGTTAGTGTTTCATGAGATGTTGTTAACACGTTTGTTGATTAATAAAGGTCCTTGAAAAAATTGTATTGGTCTCGGAAAAGTCTTAATTATGGTAATTTCAAGCGTATAACCTGCCTCCCAGATAACCGCACTGCTAAACAATTTATCAGTTGCGTAAAAAACCTTTCTTACAACCCGCACCCCCATGTATTCTAAAAGTTTGAACGAACTCACTAGTGCGTACCGTAGTGCCAGGTTGTTGGTCTTCCAACACATTTATTATTTTGTTATCCAAGATAAAATAAAAGCTATTTCGTCATTTTGTACAGTATACTACCTTTATACTGAATACCTTTTAGCACTTTTAACGATTGGTACCATAGATATCCAGCAGTAACGACCGTTTGTCTGTGAAAAACGCCATTCCTAGCGCTCGCTAAAGCATCTTATCGATTAGGCGCTTCAAGCGTTTTTCTCTTTCTGCAGGAACAGGAAATTAACCAGCGCTGAGTTAAGCGATCAACCACGTGAAGCTTGAATGCACAATGAAATTGGCTGCTATTAATTACAAGTTGGTGTCAAATTTCGATATTAACAAGCAAGCAGCAAGTTTTCATGAATTATTACAATAGATGCATCATGCATGGCAAAATGTGGGTAAATTATCATTTTCAATTCGATCTTTGCGTGAATTGTATCACTGCAGCATGAGTAGATGAACGTTTGTGATTGGAGTTGCCACCACAGAGATGAGATCCGTGGATCGATATTGCGATGTAGTACCCCAAAATCCGTAAAGAACACACCAGTTCGTAGGCAATCATTCAGGTTTTAATTTGATGTGGTGAAAAGTTACATGATGGGTGGATAGGGTTGAGAATAAGGGACACGGTTCCCAGTCACGTCCGACATAAACACACAAATCAAACGGTTTAGTGGGGAGGAACCGATATTTGATATTTCAAGAGTCAACAGTTGAGCAAAGTTCGAAAGGAGGGCACGCAAAATGGCCTTAACTGATAAATAGGTAAGAAAACTTACAGTACTCAGGAATGTTCTAAGAGTCCATCGGCTACGTGGCCTTCCCGGGCTCAGCCACAATAAACGAAGGGTAAAATATGGGTGACGAGGTCGGACAAAACGTAGGAAACCGAAGAAACACAGGGGAAATCATCTTATACAAATCATCTTAGTGGGTAGTCAAATTACAAGAGGCGACCATCGTTGTCGGTACAAAATATGGACGGGGGAGAGAAGAAGAAGAACATGGAATAGAGAAAGGGGAACAATTAGGAAAAAGGCAGAAAACAGTATTGTGTGCGTGAGCACGTAGTTCAGAAAAGGAAAAGGCGAGAAAAAAGTAAAAAATGTAAAAGTGGGAAAGAGTACATAATAATGGTCATCAGCCCCAAGGGCATGGGTCACCCATAAAAAAACACTTGGATTAAAAAATCCACTCGGTGGGGGAGTGGATAAAATAGCCCATAAATACGCTCAAACTCGCCACTCGGTGTAAGGGAGGAAGGGGCGTCACTTCCTGGCTTATAATTTTAAGGATAAGCACATAAGAGAGACGTAAAAAAACGTTATGTGTATTTCATAAAAACGAAAGTTAAGGCACGGTGATAAAGTAAAGTCGGTTTAAGGTATCGGTTTGGTCTTATTGAGAAATGGGCCTTTTTTTTTTGTTTTAGCATGCAAAAATACTTTATAAACCCGAAATCTCTCCTATAACCCGTATAAAGAAAATTAGGAAAAATTAAGCGTGAAATGGTATGTTGGTTTGAGAAAAGTACTTCAAAGTGCTTGAATTTCTGTGTGTATTGTGCGAGCCATGCTGATAAAGCTGATCGTGTCAGTGACTGGAAAGGGGACCCAGACCAAGTTCCTGACAGTGAGTACCATTCAGGGCAATAGGGAAGATTACAGTTATATGTTCCTAAAGCGCCTACGTGATGTGTTGGCATGTTTAAAAACCACAACAAAAACACATTTACCACCCCCAAAGAACACAAAAAGGTCCTACACTTGAATTTTCGGTGAGTCTCTTTTCACCTTCATCAGAAGTTGTGCACGAAAATAAATTAAAAGTTACA
>JAHWFP010149094.1:78368-97465 GCA_023313725.1 Lithobius niger
TTTTCAATTTAGAAGTGTGCCGAAGTGTGCGACAATTTAGGCCTAGATGATCGTGACGGTCGAGGCAATGTGGGCAGATTCGACCGAGCGTAGTGGTTTGCATCAGACGGCTAGGGAATTAGCCGTTTTAGGAGGGCATTCATCGTCAAACAACGATATGAATGTATTTGGAATCGGGGGTCGTTTCCATGATTCCAACGAGTAATGCTCGACTGCTGATAGGAGCGGACGCGTCCTTTGTTTGGGCGCTGTCCGGGTCAGCATCGAACCTGTATCAGGCACCGGTCATGGCGGCATGGTAGCGCCGTGTGTGACAACGAAATGGAAAAGGCGTAGGGGGGATGGAAAGCCGACCAAGCGGCTGTGGTGAAGTAATCGAAAGGCGACGCAGAAAGGTGTTTCGACGGTTCTGAATGTTTGTTGGTCCACCGGGTCCCGCATTCCGGCGGCTGTTTATTAGTGCTGCGGACATCGTTCCAGTCCGGGTGACCGGCGGCCCAGTCCGGGTCAATGGCGGGCTGGTGACCGGCGGCCCAGTCCGGGACAATGGCGGGCTGGTGACTGGCGGACAGTCCGCCGGGTCACTGGCGGACGGGTGGCGAATTGGCTATTCAAGAGAAGGTGTGCCACCATGGAGATTGTGATGAGCAGTTTGTAGACACGACCGACTTCGTGTTTATTAACGGCATTTCGTTCAGTGTGTGGGTCGATGGAATCGTGATGTGTGACGCTTACAGTGTGCGTCGGCCGTTCGTGAACACGATCGGCAGATCAGACAGACGGTGGAGCGTTAATTTTGTGTGACGAAACCGCGATGTGTCTGTGCGTGGGAAAGTAGTTTTCTTATTTAAACTATTTTCTGGTAGCTTATCGTCTCTGTATGACACGGCCGGATTGAGTTATTACAGTTATTTTTATTTTTTTATTTGTGAAACAAACAGCCGGTTTCCAATGGAATGTGGCTGGAGCCAAGTACAAAAAAAAAAAAAAAAAAAAAAAAAATTTCAATATTATTGGATCCACGCCATATAATATGGACACACGCAAAGCGTCGGGCCCGGACCAGACGGTTAGGTTATGAGTGTGGTGTTTCCGAAAGCTTCACGGGAATGGCTGCCTTCGTGAAAGGGATGCACAGTTTGGGAGACGTGCTTAGTTGCAGCACCTCCTACCTCGGGCCTTTCCACTCCAGTCGGGAATGACTTGCAGTTGGTCAGTCAGTATTACATCTACATGTGCTCACAGATTATAATGTATGTATTCTCTAGAATGGCAGGTTGTGCTACCTGTCCATGTTCCCAAGTGAAAGTTGGGACATGTCGGTCAGCTTTATCGGTTTGTAATAGTTTGTACCGATAAAGTGGTGTATATTGTTGTACGGTGACGTCCGGGGTAGGTATGATTAGGGCATGCAGGCCCTCACCACGACGTCCAGGTAAGGGGGGGGGGGGATGGGAACCCCACCCCAACCCTCTATTTTGACCATAGTGTGTTACAGCTGGTTACAGTAAGAGTCTAGTGTATGGTTGGTTACGAGTATTGTTTCCAAATTGGTTTATCATTGAAACATTGCTAGTTGTGTTTGATGGTTGGTGTTAGTCTAACACCTTGGGAAATGTGACAGTGATTCGAGGGCTGGCCTGATGCGCAGTACCCTTGAATCACAATACGACAGGGATGGAGAGATGGTAGATGCTCTCAAACTTGCTTGTTACTGTTCTTGGTGTGTTGTTGTGGAAGTTTAACTTAAGTCGTAGTCACATTATCGCTGCTCTCCCAGTCTTTTCTGCGTGAGGGCAGTTGATGGATCCCATAGCGCCAAAAAAAATCGTCAACCACTGGTATATCCAGGCGGTAGTTGATTACATCCCGAGCGCTAGACGAAATGGCACGTGTAGCAGTCGCAGACCGCTGGTGCACATGGGTGTCGCAGTTTTTAACCGCGGGCACGCCATATCATGCGTGGTATTTTATATATAATGTATTAATTTTGATTGCATGTTAATCTTAAAATTGAGATTAATTTAATCTTCCATTATTAATATAGTATTGGTAAGACAATCTTGAGTAAGGTTTGAGTCTTGAGTTTTTTGTCAAAGCCTACTAAAGTAACGCTTTGTCATTTCCACACATTCAAGGGAGATAGTTAATTATACACTTTTGTCATACCCCAATGATGAAAGTTATATATTTATAAGCTTCATGTTAAGCTTAGTGGAAGTCAATTAGTTCTCTGCAATTGATAGTCGCTTGGCCACAGCATATGTTCCATGTAACTTGGGTTATGACTGTTGGTGATTCGATGCTTGGAATGTGTGGTGTCGCCAGTCGCATTCACTGCTGTGGATATTCTTAATTTTAACGAGTAAAATTTGGCAATTAAATGGTATGGATTTTGGTTATTCGTGTTGCGGATAAAACTTCCTCCTAAAGGAGTATGGTTTTGGCGATGAATAATTGTTGAACATTGCTAAGTGCTTACCACTTAGTTTCAAGATTTCATTTATTTTTATAATTAATGATTTATAATTGGCAAAGCGACTTGGTCGGCATTTAATTATAAACCTCATAATTTTGCCAACCTTTTGGTAATTTTAGCCTGTATCTTATGAGGTTTTAATAGTTTGGAATTATTGCACTTGCTACTCACTTTCAAGTATCACTTTCTTGATTGAATTTTGGACGAACCATGTATGGGTTACCAGCTGGCGAGCAATTGGCTTACGGCCCTGGTGGCTGACAGGCCGAAGACAGTTACACTTTACTTGGTGTCAACCTGGAACTGACATTTCACGGTTTTATTGGAAATATTAGCCTAACGACTCAGAAAATTGGTAATGGGGTAAAAATAAGAGCTGTGATGTAGCGTAAAGTTTATTTGGGAAGTTCGTTTACGGTGGCTTTTATAGCAGCATTGCCTGTGCATGGGTGAATTGACATGGTATTTACCACTAAGCTACCATTATTGGATGATGGAATTCTGCGGTGTTTTCATGATCGGCGAGGGACATGTTCTAACATTGCCTAGACTTGGTAGGGTGTTTTATGAATTCGGGGGAAATGTGATAGTGATTCAAGCATCCATGCTAAGTCTAATGTATCTAAGATACACGAAAAAGTCAGTTATCCGACAAAATGTGTGAAATCGTGTATTTTGTCTGATTTTCACCTAAAAACACGCATTTCATCAGGCATTTTTAGATTCTGTTCAGACAATTTAACAAGCCAAATATTAGACACTTTGTAGATTTTGCTTGTATGGATTCAAGGGATAGCTTGACACGCTGTACCCTTGAATGACAATGCGACAGGATTGGAGAGGGGTTGGCAGCCATGACCATAGCAGTTCGTTTGTTCTGGTGCATTGTAGTTGGAGTTTATGTATACTAGTCGCTGTCACGTTAGCGCTGCCTTCCCAGACGAAAGATAAATCTGGGCAAGGTCAGTGGATGGTTCCAGTGGCGGTTATACCCGTGAAGTTACCCAACGGGGGAAAACTTCGCCACATCAGTAGATTTGGAGGACGATGAGATATGTCGGCTCTGGGGGCTGCCTCGTCGACACCAGCTCGGGGGACGGACTGGTGATTCTACAGGACAATGTTACCCCACCGGGCTCACCTAGATGGCACGGCAGTGTGGATACGACAGGGTATGGTGATGACGAGTCATCGCCTATACATAGGAGATGACATTGGGCACGATCCTAACAGTGTGGTTTTGGGGCCTGCCCCACAAATCTCCGACCAGGTATCGATGGGGACCGGCCGGACCAAGTCCGGACTGGAATCCTTAGCTTTCAGTAGTGGCCAGGAGGGAGACAAGAACGGACAGGAATGCCCGGACTCGATCGTATCCCAGTCCTGGTCTAAGGCATGGAGCAGCGGACAGCCGATGTCGGTCTGCACACAGTCCGGGTCTCGGCTAACTTCGCAGTCCGGGTCAAAGCCGAGTGCGGACAATCCCAGCTCAACCTTGCAACCGCACATTTCGTGGGGCTTGCTAGTATCGTGGGACAGCCAGTGGGCAACTTTTGGTGGCCAAGGGGCGGGGTCATTCGTTTACAACTGGCAGAACTATGGACACTGAAGTCGGCGGACCAGGTCGACTTCCCTTACCAGCATCTGGGCAGCACACTCCACCCAAACCTTACGCCCCACACCATCACGCCGGCAGGTTGTGAAAAGTGAGCGTGTTAAAGGAGGATCATCGAAGGGAGTCTCCAACGTGGTGGGGGAGTGTCACCGCGACTCTTCCTTACAGATCTATGAAGGAATGTGGAGAGGGTAGTTGGAGTGGTGCAGTGTTAAGACGGTTAGTGCATCACAACCTTAACCATGGGAACTTTACGAGTTGTTAGTTCTCTATTTGACCAGGGTTTGACACCATGTGCTATCAAGGGTGCAGGGCTGCCATCTATTCAGGGTTGGCAGGCGGGGGGAAGCAAGGAGACATATGTAAGCACAGTGTTGTCGCGAGTTACCCAGTCCTTCGGTGTACTATGCCCTATAGGGCGAATACTGTGCCCTTAGGGGGACCCTCCATGCATTCTGCATATTCTGGTCTCTCCCCCCCCCCTCCCCTGTTTGAGCGGTGGCACGATGCCTTCCCCAGAAACCTCACTTTTACCCTTGAGACAGATGAGACACCGACAACAGTTGTGGTGTCAACTTTAACCCCTTCATTGGAACCAGGATTCTCGGATAGGTTCTCTGCCCCCCGAGCGGTGAGGGCCTTCCTCACTTGACCCAAAAGGTTATGTGAGGAAACTGAAGCTGTAGGGATTTCATACCGTGGAGATAGGCCACGAGTCCCGCTGTTCGTAAAGCTCACGAAGGATGGTGGGTACTTTACGCGCGACCCTGCATCACCAGGGCTCTAAGGTAGAGCGATAGGCAGAGCTTTCACAGGAGCACGTCGCTCGGACACTCCTGCCAGGGGGCGGTGTTACATGCATGGGGTTCATACCAGGGTAACATCTTGGGCGCTAACAGCTGGAACGCCGTTGGAGGAAAATATCGAAACTGGTCGCTGGAGGAACCGCAATACCTTCATCGCCCACCATCTACAGCGTGTGGGAACCCCCTCATCAGGTAACAGAGGGTATCAATTCACCGCGGCAGGTAAAGTAGTGAAGTATTAAGGTAAGGGTTGTAGGTTATCTACCGGACCTGAAGGGTCTACAGTTGCTTACTGCGTTCACACATGTTCCACTTTGTGTGATTTCGGTAGGATGGTCTTGCAAAGGCGTGGGTTCGACGCCACCTATTTAGGTAGGACAAAGTCAGCATATATAAAATACAGGTAAGTATTTTAGGCTAGCAGTAAAAACGGGGTTTTACCCCTAAAAATAGTTTTTACTTAGCCTAAAATACTTACCTGTAGGAACCCACCCTCCTCCCGCGTCGAACCGTCTAGAACGGGGAGACAAACTGTGATAATGAGCGGGAATGGGGCGCCGCCTAGCGGTGGTCATGAGCCCCGGGGAGTGCCATTGCAAGGACCAGGAGAGTAGAAATTTCATGTTTGGGACGGGTAGCATTTCCAAAACTGGAAAGCATATATAAAATACAGGTAAGTATTTTAGGCTAAGTAAAAACTATTTTTAGGGGTAAAACCCCGTTTTAATTGATGCAGTTGTTATTACACTGATTACAAAGATTGCGTTTTAGTGTATTCATAAACGGAGTTCCGCTAGACCTTTAGCTTCGTTCGTTCCAATAAATTAAACTAATACTCCGGTAGTATCCGGGACTGCAATGAGAATCATGTGCAACCATCTACAGTATATAAATAAAATTCACGTTTTTCTTTTTGTTGCAGCTTCACTTTTTGGTTGGTTACATACCAGATTCTCGGGAAGCTACTATATTAATTTCTTGCCTTTTTAGCTGTTTCGAACCAGTATTAGCTATTTTTCTAATGATAAGCACATTTTGGGTTTTAGACAGAAGTATTCGATGCTGTTTGATGAACCTATCCCACTGCAGGCCAACCGCTGGTATGTGGCTTGGGCACGGGTCTCTGGTCCGAGCAGCGACTGCGGTTCCAGCGGTCAGTCAGTGGTCACCACCGAAGACCAGTAAGTAAATTTTTAAATAGCTTTCATTGGTAACTAAGTTGCCAGTCTCTTTAAATACACGAAACGTTCTGTACTGTATCAGTCAATGACTTACGGATCAGCAGCAATTGCAGTTTATTAAAACAGCTTGGCCGACCCTCAGTGTTAGTTGTTCCCTCCCAACATTTACTGCTGTTAAATTCTGTTTTCAGTAGGGATGTATTGTAAAATTCCGATTAATTGGCTAAACATTTACCGTCAGATTAAATAAAGCGATTAATCATTAATCCCCCCCCCCCCAAAAAAAAAACCCATTTTTTTGTGTGTAAGTTTAACCCTTTCAGTTCCACACCATTTTTATTGGTCCGAAAACTCGCTTCGTATGGCGTTTCATGGGGCTGTGCCCCAACTCATTCAAAGCTCAAGATCCATGAACGAGCCTGTCGGAGTTCTTGATCCTAAAGGAATTTCAAGATGGACGTTTAAACGGAGCAGTTTATGCGAGGAATAAACGCAGTGATGTGCAAGTTCATTACGTCATTCATTGCAGACAACGAAACAGGAACTCCCAGCTTTGGAACGCGACCAAGGAAGCAGCAGTTTTTTACTGAGACTTGGATTTCATGTATTAAATTTTGATGTCTTGGTTTATAATTTGCTATAGCTTGGAAAAGGACGATGAAAGTTTAAAACGTGATTAACACCACAAATACAAATCTCGTAAATCTGACACCAGGAAGGTCAGAGTGGTCAGTGATAACTTAAGAGAGGGAATGAGTTTCTTTATGGAGTTTGGGATGCCTATGTAAAAGGTTTGTTCATATTGCTGTCAAAAATTATTTTCAAAAATAAAATTGACCAACATTTTAAAGGAGGTTCGGTTTGTATTAAACTAAAATTACTAAACGTTTCATCGTCAAAAAGACGATTACCATTTAAACGATTAATCGGTACAACCCTAGTTTTCAGTAGCGTTTGTCAAATCCCTAAGATTAAGTTGTTGGTTCAGTTCTTTTATTAAATTGTATTCATCCTTGACTATTTGCAACAGACTTGTAAATAAAATAATTGTTTCAAGCTCATCTATTGACTTTTTTAGGGGTTAAACTTTTGCCGCAAGCGTTTTGTGTGGACCACCAAAACCACCAACACCTGTAGCTTATTACAAATTTAACCTTGTTTACCTGGGCCCAGGAGGCTGTATGGGTTCTTGCACCCAAATATGGAGCAGCTAGTGTGGGTGATCGTCAGAGCTCACGTGCAGAAACTGTTACAAATAAAAACGCCAATTTTAGCAGTAAAAATGGTTTTTGTTTGGTTAACACATTACTCCCGTAACAAGTACTTGCCAAGCCTCCCCGCTCGGATCATATACACATAGAAGATACTTGACAATATGAATGAGACTTATTTTCTTGTACCTCGCCTCTGAGACCAATCTTATGGACCAATCAGGTGACAGAACCTAAACTGAATGGAAGAAAGGAGCACCAGAGCTTTATGGGGCTGCACCAAGAAAGGAGGAGGGGGCTGTCGTGTTGTCTGCCCTAAAGCCTTTACCATGACTCTTCCATGGCCCTCGTTGGCTTGTCAGCAACCGGGGCCCGTCTCGCTGTAGAGCCCTTGAAGGAACTTCTCTTGGAGACGAGAGAGAGAGACGCTAGTGCACGGCTCGTGCTAGAGCATGGTTCTTTCGATGCAGTTAAATCTGATAATATCGTCATTATTAATTATTCATCAAATCTCTGTCCAGTCAATTGCGGATGTCCAAGCAGGGTATGACGGCAGGAAATGTTTTAGTTACGGCTGTTAAGCAAGGTTGATGTGGAAATATGGCAGAGGTATTGACGTATGTAAACCAAACAAAATCAATGTTTACTGCTAAAATTCTTTTGGGGCCAAAGCTTGCTTTGGGCTAGTCTAAGTTGGGTATGGAACGTCACAACTGCTCATGCGCTATCTATTTTTAGGTTTTTTATGACTTTTTGTTAGTCTTGTGTGAGCGCCCGCTCAGGCTTGTTGCTTTTGTTACCCGCCTCCACCCCTTGCCTACCACCTCCCCCCCCCCCCATTACTGGATTTGCACATGTATTTCTCTCCTTGCGTTCTGGCCCATTGCGGAAGTCCTGACACTTTTGTTTTATTTGGCATCATCGATGCCCATTCCTCAGGTCTATTATATTTGTGTGTGTGTCCTTTTTGCAGCAATCCAGAGTCCTGCATTAGTACGGGCATTAGTACGTCCTTCCCTGCTCCGCAGGAATAGGACTCCCCTCTGGCCCCCAAAAGGCTCATCGGCTGTACCGGCCTGATGCGGGGAAGGTGCAGTACATCCGTGCTCACCCTACTTGCGTCCCACAAGGTCGTGCAGTCAGACCGGGTCTCTTTGGGTCTGCCCAGAGCGGCATCTTTCTTCGGGGGCGGTGCTCCACGAGTCCGCCCCATTTTTTGCCACATTTCATGTTTTTTTTTATGATAATAAACAGTTTTACCACATACTTGTGTTCGTGTCGTTTCATACCCTTGCTTAGACTGTTTGATGGTTCTTTGCAACTGTGATATACAAAACGTCCAAGACGTAAATAAAAGACCACTTTCATGTTCACTAGTTAAATGTATTTAGGGCTGGTCGAGGTGAGTTTTGTACATAATATGATATTTTGTTTCTTTATTTCTTTCAGGGTGGTATTCTACTTCAAGAGTTCCAAAAAGTCCAATAACGGTACAGATGTGAACGCAGGCCAGATTCCACAGCTGCTGTACAGAGTTATTACGCCAGATAATCAGACGTCTTCGCGACGTTCTGACCAAATTGAACCAGTCTATATACTCAGTAGGGAATTTTCACGAATTGTATCGCCGGTTAGTTTTAGTTTTGTTTAATGTCTCAACTTTTCTTATTACTGTTTGGATGCATATAGAGAAATCCACCATAACAAAATATCTTAATAAAGAAATCCACTGTAACAAAAAGCGAAATAATTTCCAGTCTCTTCTATAACAGTCAGCCAGTGTTGCAGGCAGAAAGGGGGGGGGGGGGAGGCGTTGTGGTACCAAGGACATAATAAAAGTGAAATGAAACGAAATTTAGTCATGCTGTAATGTTAAATAAATTATTCTAGAATATGTGAAAAAGTTCCAGAAGCCAGATAGGGCCGTGCCTTCCTGTAACTCGCAAACCCCCAGCCGATTTTGTTCAGCGCTCTCTGATTTTTTTTTCCTGGTCACTGCATGCACGGTTTCCCTCCTCTCTAACAAAAATTTGTCTCTTAAGACCATGCAAAGAAAAACATCTTGTCAGGTCAAATCAGTTTCAAGATGTTCATGCAACTTGGCCTTGTCGAATACAAAATAGGTGCAACGAAAACAAATGTACTAATCAAAATTGTTTTTCTTGTTTAAGTTGTATCTGGATTAAGGATGTACTGATGTGCTAAAATGCCAATTCCGATGTCCGATTTCGATGTTGAAAAAACATGGGCCGATATCTGATTCCGATATCTCATGGTCCGATGTTTAAGAAAATAAAGTGAAACCAAGTTACATTTTTCTTGGAATCAAAAATAATTAAGAGAGTTTCACAAATATAATTTAAAATTTCTGTAGGCCTTAAATTTAGCACCCAGAAGTTAATTATAGGCACATCTGTCACAAAAAGGTTTAATACAATTTTTGGATATCCGACGTTTTAACATCTGCTTCCTAAAACTGATCCGATATTCCAATGACCGATGTAGCCAAAAAAAAACGATTTCCGATGTCCGATGCTAACATCGGTGCACCTCTAATCTGGATGCCTACATAGTATTGTAACCCCACTTTTGTGATATTCGTTGTTACAGTCGAGTCCTTTAAAACAATCGATGTCTGTTGTTGAGACCATTTTTTAAAAGTAGGAGATATATAAGTAGGAAGTTTAATTACTGTTAAAAAAAAGTATTGTTTATTGTTGAAACCATTCTTTCAAAGTATAGTAGGAATAATAACTACTAGCTGACCCCGGCGTAACATATGGCGTTCTAGCAAACAGTCTCATCCTTTCTCCCCACTCTGTTTTTTTCCCTGGCCTCCCACCCGCAGGTACCCACTCATTGGTTATGCATTTCGGTATTGTCTGCGTGTAAACCCTCCCCCTCCCCCTCACGCATTTCATCCATTGCATTGTCTATTATCCCCATCCCTGCTCTTTCTTCCGTGGAAACTCTGGTGTTTTCACTGGAGTACGCCACTGTTTTTCTCAGTGTGGCTGAATTGCCTGGTTCTGCGTTTTGATACCAAGAGCGATAAGCCCGCAACAACGACAGTGCATGTAGTGATTGTTACTGAACCAACTTTGAAACTATTCAGCTGGGCTGTAATAGCCAGCATTATTAAAGTAATGTGTGGTTGTTGACTGCTCGCCCTTTTTCTTTGCTCATTCCCTTGCTGATTGTTACAGGGCACTGCTGAACTCGGCTGAAATAGCCAGTATTATTTGAAGCAATATTTCTGTTGTTACTGATTATCGCCCTCGGCCTCTTTCATTGTAGTGCATGCTGATGATTTTGCCCAGTGCATCCCAAGTAGGGGCTGCACTTAAAAGTAGGGGGGTATAAGTGAGAATGTAAGTAGGTGTACATGTAAGGATAGTAGACTAACTGATACAGTAGTGATTATTTATACCGCTAGTAGCACATATGTCAATTTTTTCTTCAAGTTTTTGGTGACTTATGTCACCCGAAGCAAATGCTTAGACTTTTTAGAAGAATAAAGAAGTCTAATAAGGGGAGGTTAAAATCCAGAGATTCCAACCGATTCCTCCGATCATCGCGTGGAATCAAATGTTTTTGAGCCGCTCGCGCTGAGAACCAACGAATTTTTTGTGTTGCCAAAAAAAAGCGTCCAGGTACCTTGCTTTCATTCTAAAGAGTTTCGACGGTATGTTACTACTATTATATCACTACTGATATTTTCTGCTATTATTACTCCCTATAGTCTGTGAGGAAAAAATAGCCCAGTTATTAACTCCTTCCCTATCCGAACCTTGCTCAAAGTGATTACGTTTTAGATTTTGAATTTCTAAGAGTGACTGCTTATTGCACGATTACCATGTTTTCATACTTAGTTCTAAATCTGTTGTTTTAGGTTTGTTTCCAGTCTCTCTTCTTGCTTCTGCAATGGAGTTGGCAAACTTTTAAAGTAAATGTTGCCGAGCTTCATCACACGAGAGATGTCGATGGATCACACACGGCAGCCATTATAGATTTGGAGAGGCTGGTGTACATTAGCACTGCAAGCTTAAGGCTAATTCGTACTTACATCAACGAAGTGTACTCTAACACAGGTGAGAATTAATTTCTATTAGAATGATTTGCATTGCATGATCTCCATAGCAGAATCACCCCGACGCACGTTGATATGAAGCAAATAGTGGAAAATTGCTGCGGACAGATTTTCTTCCAAATTCCACAGTTTCGTCAATTGTTGACTGTTTTTGATTTGCCGTTGTACCATTTTAATCCTCCTGATGAGGTGTTTCCATTTTGGATGAGTCAAACCCATTATGGACGAGTAATGGTAGACAGGCTAAATCAATAAATTGAAGCTTTGGCAACAAACTCGGAAAAATTCTGGAAAAAAATTTACCGCACACTTTCACAATCGAGACAACAGCTTCGTCCAGCGAATTTTCGGTAGCTTGAGCTGCTATCTTCTTCAGGCCTCAAGGATATAGCTCGGACTTTTTACATTTTCCACTCCAGTTCGACGAAAATTTGCTGGACGAAGCTGTTGTCTTGATTGTGAAAGTATGCGGTAAATCTTTTCCGGAATTTTTCCGAATTTGTTGACATTATGGCGTTTCACAGTACGAAAATTAACAATGTTTTTAAAGCTTTGGCGAGTGAAAAACAATTAACTTGTGGGTAACCACAAGGTGATGAGACAGGCTAGCTGAGGAAATTGGCACAGTAATGTCGCAGACATTGGCAGAAAGTTCTGCTGTTGGGCACACAAGTCAAGTCAGTTTTTTATTCTTTTCAATGGGGACTTTTAATAAATAATAGGCTGATGACAGAGCTAGAAGTTAGTTTTTATTTTAGTATTTTATTGCTATTGTTTTTGGTTTTTAACAGTTTCATTTTTTCCTATTTGCAGTACCTAGGAAAGCTCCGCCCGAGACACTAAAGTTGGCGGAGGGTGTTGCAGAAGTACGCTTGCTTCTGCGGATGATCCTCTCTGATTCTGTCGCCCATTTGTATGCTCCATCACGTATGACCCAAACTCGCAAAACATCGTGGAATGCTACGAAGCAAGAAACTAACTTGTTTGGACGTCTGTCTACCGTTATTTTAGACGAGTGTCATCAGACATTCGTGTCATGTTTTCACGCATTTTACCCGAGTGGCTACCTGAAGTGGAGTTGCCTTTGTGATCTTCTGAATGCGGTGGACCGTGTAAGTCTGTTTGTTTTAGGGTTACAATTGTCTGAAAAATGAAGTGAGCAGAAGCACTAATGTACTCACAAGATTATTATTATTATAATTATTATTATTATTTTTATTATTACTATTAATATTATTATTATTATATTTTTTTTTTATTATATGCCCAGTTAAAAAAAAATTGCGCAACAATCTATATTCGCACGATACTTTACCTTGACTCGATACTTGACTGAATAAACTGATCATTGTGTTACTGTGAAAGTTTTCATCAAATTCAGAGTCATAATTCAGAGAATTAATATATTTGAAAGTTGATATTTGCCAGTCATTTTCACAAATAAGACTGCCTACGTCTTGCAAATTTTCAATGGCTAGCTGCCATCTTCCTACGATTTTTGTCGTAATGCCTGAAGAAGATGGCTGCCAGCCATTGAAAATTTGCAAGACATAAACACAATCTTATTTGTGAAAATGAGTGGTAAATATATTAATTCTTCTGGAATTAATTCTTCGAATTGTGGCTCTGGATACTCGACTCTTGGTTTAAACGGGGCTTGACTCAAATTAAAATTGTTTACGTCCATACCCCTTAATAGATGGCACGTTTTATTTTTATATTTTTTCTAATTTTAGTCAACAGATTCAGAACTAGAAGGCTGTGACCGCCTCTTGGCCGCCATTCTTGCTGCTCTCTGTAGTCCTACCATAAAACTAACAGCCATCTTCCCCATCACGTGCGAGCACGACAATGAGCTGATGCAGAAAAAGCAGCGGCCAGCTTCTAGTCCTGCCGACCAAATCAACAACTGCCTGATGCAGCATGGAGATCTCCAGCGCTACCCTCTCCTCGTGGAGCACATGAATTACAGATGCCAGGTAGGGAAATTCGACTTAACGAATTTTTTCAGTGTGAAACGGTTGCTTTTCGCTTACGTTTGATGGTAATGTCATAGCATAACAGTAGCCCAAGTTTGTCTCAAAACTTAAAATTTAATTCTGGTACGAATTGTCCGTGAAGTAAAAAAACAAATTGGGATTACCACTGGAAAGAAGCTAGTGAGTCAATATTGAAACAGTTTGCGATATCTGTATCCAACTTGTCATCACTAAAAGTTAACACAAATGATGAATAACAGTGGGAACTACGAAGAATTCAATAAAATTACCCCGTGACTATCTATTCAAAAAGTTTTGTTTGGCGGAAAATCACTCCTTTCCTCACATGCGTTAAAAAAAATTACACCTAATTGATCATTAAGTTCAGAAAATAGGAAACTTAATGGCTTACCTAAATTTTTTTTTATTTTCCGACACCTAAAGGCTCATTTTAGTTGGTCTAATGCATAGTTTTTAATATACTAGTTGACGAGAAATTATCCATGATATTACTTTGATCTTCGTCTTGTCAAATACTGTCGAAATTAGAAGTCTTACCACCACTTGAGGTGATGTCAGCTTCGGTATTAATGACTTATTTAATGGTTCCTCCCCTTTCATTACACCCATTAGTTTACAGATCGTGAGTTGACATTTTTGGTTGCCGCGAACCCAAAAAACGTACATCTGGGGATTGGAGCCTACGCAGGCAGGGATAGAAAAACTACTTTTCTTACTACACTGAAACCTCTTTATAACGATATTCATGGGTCCTTGGAAAGTAGAATGTTATATCAGGTTTATTGTTGTAAGAGGTATTGTTATAAAGAGGTTTAACTGTATCTGCAAAATTATTACCTTCAGTAATCATGCTAAAATTACTTATTCTACGTTTTCACTGCTCATTTTTAAAAATAAAACTCCTTAGGCCATTAAAAAAAAAGAAGTTGTTTCTCAAGCCCCGCCGCACGGACTACAAACCCCCCGCACCGACCTTTTTTTTTTGGTTTACGGAAACCAGAAATGTCAACTCACGATCTGTTCAAACGAATTTTGAATTCACCGGACTACTTTTTTTGTGCGATTGTTCTTTTTGCTCACCAAATACTGTGATAGGGCTCCCATGTAAACCGGCACATTTGTTTGAAACTTTTCATTTAAAAAATAGAACAAAAATGGCTTTGTTTTAAATTACAACCCTTATATTACGTAAAAAAGTAATTAAATAATAAAAAAAAAATTCGCCCGCCCGCACCGATTTTTTTCGTAAAAGGCTCGAGAAACAACTTTCTTTTTTTAAGTGGCCTTAAGTATTTTAAGATAAGTAAAAACAAATTTTATCTTTAAAATTAACGTTTTGTAAATGATATTAGTTGAGACATTTTACTGCATGTGGATTTTATTGCAGGTGGATGGTATGGCAACCCCTCCGTGTTCTTTTCGTGAGGTGTTAGATCAACTGCTAACCATTGTGTCAAAGCCTGTTCGTCAGCTGCTTCACCAGGAGCGTGTTACGTACTCATTTCGTCTTGTGGCGAATACGTGCGCATTGTTGGCTTCCATTGTTGCTGAGCTATCTTCACAAACTACAGGCGCAGACGTGAGTATTAAGTCTTGTTTTATGTCGAGTATGTGAAAGTAAATGTGTTTCTTTCTTGTTTATTTTGTGGTTATGATTTAAATCACTTGACTGTTCAAAAATAAATCGTTGATTTAAATAAAAAATACATAAAAATACATAATTTGGAAATAAAAAGAAAATACAGTACCTTGAAGTTTCAATTTGAGACTTATAGCCAGTGCCAAAAGAACTAAAGTTCATTATACCAGTACCGTGTCGACTGATTACTTGATTTCTCCTTCAGTTAATCAGCACTAAGACTGTCGTAGAACATCTACCTCAGACCTACTCTTCAGCTACGTTTTAAGAAAATAATGATAAAAATAGTCCACATTTGTGTTTTTAACATACTGTGCGTATAATTGGACCTCAGTTCTGTTTCATTGATGTATTTTAGAAACAGAAGTGTTGCCCAGATTTAGTGCTGTAGATAAGGGTGAAAATAGAGGCTTGTTTTTTGGGAACAAGTCTGCTTTTCTGTGTTCAAAGTTTTAAAACTGCATAAAAACAAGTTGGTTAAAACATTGCAAAATCATGAACCTTAAAGTATACAATATTTTTCACAAGTGTGCAATTACTAGCAATAAAAATTCTTCATTCCATACTCCGTTTATGCTACGAATGGGTTAGTCCTTTCAACTGCCGATGCATTTTAAACTTTTCCCCTAATTTTTGCCTTATAGACTTGCCTCATGAAAATCTATCATTATTTGAAGTTGCTCCCTCGCTTCCAGTCTCACTGATCTCCGGCACTTTTTTTCTTTACCGTCTTTATGAGAGGTCGTCCCTCAACCTGGGTTGGATTTGTTTTTCCTTTGGTTGGATAAGGTCCTATGATTGCTGTTCAGCATAACCCCGCTGTAGCCAATATGTGAAGATGTTAAAGAAGTGAACCCCCACCCTCAGTGTGTAAGCATGGGGGATGCACCGGTAGCCCTTAGTGTCAAACATTGTTCCCGTGTGTATGTATTCCAGGCAGTATAGACTGTTGGTGATCAGGACATGTTTTCTGGCGGTGCCGGTTTATCTCAGCCGGCGGCCTATGATTATATGTGGGAATGTTTGGTGGACTAGTGTCGCAAGGCTTTGATTGCTCTGGGTGGAGAGATGATAGATACTGTCCAATTTTTTTGCGGCTCTATTTAAGCAAGCCAAGGCTTACAGCACTGTTGTGAGTTATCTGGCGGCTTTCGAAAGTATTTAATTCTTGACGGTCTAAGTCGAGGTATGTTGTGACTTGGGATTTGGCAATAATTATAACAGGGTGGTTGAATACTTTGCGTCCGTCAAAAGTTAGTTGTTGTAGTTTCTTACTCTGAACATGATTGCGATTGGCGCTATTACGCTGGCATTCATGCTAGTAAGCTGGCCAGGTTGGACTTGTCATATTTTGACATTAATTTGGATCTTGGTTATTGTGATTGTTGAGTGTAAGAGTGCTCGTTTATCTGTGCTGTCACATTTTGGTCATGCGGCTTCAGCGTCGCGATGACGATAGACTCGGCAGTGTATGGTCGGAGGAAGAAGGAGTTACGTGATGCAACCAGAAACCTCATAGGTTGGTCAATCTTGCAGACGATTGTATTATGGGCATGCATTCGTCTGGATCTGACGTGTGCGAACTCAAGCCGATAACATGCACATTCCATACCTGCAGCTGTAGCATCAGCTGCGATAGGTTGTGGGTTTTCCACTGCTCAAATCATGTCAGTAGCAAACTAATTGCCGCATCTGCATTTATAACCAGCTATGAAAGGTGGTGTACCAGGGTTTAGTCGGATGTGTCCTTAGGATTTCAGGGTTGTTTAACGGTGAGTTCTGCTCACAGAATACTTGTATTAGTCTACCCATTCATAGGACAGAAGAAATATGGTATGAAAGAGAATTGAGCAGCGTCATTATTCCATTCAGAGAGCGTCAGTTCTCCTGCAGGTAATTATGATGGTAGAAGTAACATTTACTAATAAAAATGTTGATTGTTGACTGTTCATTGCCGTTAGGTAAAGTAGAAAAGATTGTTTAATAACAACTTCTCTCCTAAGTCAGTCGTAAGAATCCAAACTTTAATTCTATGCAACTATGCTCTCTTCCGCTGGATGGTGCCAATCGCCACTAAGATCGCACACCCATTCTCTCCCTTGTTACTTTGTGTTACGGCATTTGTTAAGCGAGGTTAAGCTTGACTGAACTCCAGGAGTGTATTTGTGCCTCTGTCCTAATCTCCATGTCTGTAAAATGCGGGCATAGTTTACGGCAGCAATCAGCGTCACGAGTACCTCAAGTCCCACGCCTGCACCTTTTTTTTCCTCCAACCCCTTTATGGAAATTTATCTCCTGTATTGTGAAGAAGCATTTAGGTCTGTGAATACATGGTGGAACTCTGACAACAGACGTGAATGACATGTAGCGGAGATAGATCTGCAGTGATCATTACAAAGCAGCTCTACGAGCAAAGGATTATGGGATTCTCATCAGACGAAGTGGAGAATACATCACCATCTCAGGTCGAACACTGTATTTTGAATTTAAACTTCGTTGCGGAATTTTCCCGTCCCTTTCTTTAACACCATCGCACACGTGTCATGCTTGCCTTCCCCAAGAAAGTTGCCATGACTCGTACCAATCCTTTCCTGCATTGCCGCCCAAATCTTTGTAGAGCCCCCAAGGTTAGCTTCTCTTAGTAACTAGTGTGTGCTGCTCTGGTCGAAGATTTCGTTGATGTCTGTGTGTAGGCATCGAAAAACAGCTATCGTGGTACCTATTCACAAGAAAGGAAGCCGAAGCGCCGTCTCAAATTACAGGCCTATCTGTCTGACCTCTCAAGTCATCAAAATTTTTGAAAAAATCATTCACAGGTTTATCACCGACTTCCTCGACCAAAATAACAAGCTTAGCAGCAAGCAACATGGATTTCGGACGGCATTTTCCTGCGTTTCCAACTTGCTCGAGTCCCTGGACTTCTGGACAGAGGCCTGTGAGGAGGACACTCCTTGTGATGCCGTCTTCATGGACATCCAAAAGGCCTTCGACTCTGTTGACCACGAAATACTTGTTAACAAACTGGCTAGCTTTGGCATTTGTGGACAGCTTTACAACTGGTTTCGTGAATATCTACATAACAGACGTCAGCGTGTTGTAATTAATAATGTTTTCTCAAGCTGGACCCCAGTGACCAGTGGTGTTCCTCAGGGTACTGTGTTAGGCCCACTGCTTTTCCTGATTTTTATTAATGACATGCCAGATTGTATCCGCTCTTTTTGTAATTTATTTGCCGATGACCTTAAAATCTGTAGAAAACTCAGGTCTCCAAATGACGTTCAGGCATTGCAGGAAGACCTTAACAATGTGCAAGCTTGGGCTAATCGCAATAAGATCACCTTCAATGTGGATAAATGTGAGGTACTCCACATTGGGTATAACAACGCGCATCAGGAATATTCCCTGAACGACAAAATTTTACCTACGGCGAAGCAAGTGAAAACTCTAGGAGTTGTTATCACTGAAAACCTTAAATCTAGTGCTCAGTGTCTTGCAGCAGCAAGAAAAGCTAACTCTGTTCTTGGTCAGATTCGAAGCCACTTCTCGTATCTAGATATTGAAACCTTGCGTACACTCTACACCGTTTATATCCGCCCACATCTTGAATTTGCTGTTCAGGCTTGGAATCCTTACCTGGCGAAGGACATCCACATCCTGGAAACTATTCAACGACGTGCAACTCGCCTTTTGCCATCACTGCGTACCCTTACCTATGAAGAGAGACTTAAGAAACTTAAACTCACTACTCTTGTTGAGCGCAGAAACAGGGGAGATCTACTGCAGGTTTTCAAGATTGTGCGTGGCTTTGAAGGTGCCGACCTCCGTGATTTATTTAGTGCTGCCCCACCTGTTGGGACCAGAGGTCACAGGTACAAGCTGCAAAAGCAGTACGCGAGACTTGACGTACGGAAGTACTTTTTTTCCAACCGCACCGTACACGCCTGGAACAACCTCCCGTCTCATGTTGTTGATGCTCCCAGCTGTAATTCTTGGAAAGAACGCTTTGATCGATTGTAGTTCCCCCCTCCCCAGCCATTTAAGCTTGCTTCTGGCTGTGTATTTTATATTATTATTAT
>JAHWFP010149094.1:105374-145005 GCA_023313725.1 Lithobius niger
ATCATAAAACGAGACAGAATATGTGCTATTAACAATGCACTAGCAGTTCACCACATTGAAGGACAGCTCCTGTATTGGCTAAATACATCCATCCTTGGTTCTGAAAAATCTACCCATCCTCTTTGCAATTGACACTGTCATGATTGAAAAGCAAGGCCAAAACTCGCCATATTTCCAGAATGGGTCATATAGTAGAATAATACTTACTTCCATGTCTGTCATCCACCCATCATTCAATAGCCAACAGCTGCTCAGACCAGCCACTACATCTCCGGTAGTCATCCTTCAATAGTCACCCTTCATTGTCAAGTTTCAACTTGGTTTTCTCTGGAAGAAGCCATCTTGATTGCTGACGAAATAATGTGAATTATTCGCCTTTATTGTGTGGGTGTGATTCGCTTTTTTTTTTAATATTAAAGGGTGGGCTGTAACAAAGTTCTAATTCAAATCTACCTCTATCCAAGGAGGCTGTTATGGCCTAACCTCATCGAGGAAAATTTGGTGTTTATGCGATCATTCACCTATGTGATCTGGGGTCGGTCTAACATTAACGCAGTGCCTTTATTCTCATTTGTTCAGGAGTTTAGTTTATTAGTTCACTAGTTTGTTTCGTTGGTTTTATGTATAAAGCTTTTAGTTAATTTTGGTGCAGGAAAACCACGATTTAAGGGGATGTAACAATGATGTCCTTGAATGTATGAAGCTTTTAATCAATTTCTACGAGAAAAATTACGATTTGAAATACTTTAAGGTCAAAAATCGTGAAATAATTAGGTAGTTTCATTATATCTTAACTTAAAACATTAAAACATTTTTTGGGGGGGGGGGGGGGGGGGTGAGGAGCATAGCTTTGCCAGAAGATTTACGATGATAAATAAAAAGATGAGTTGTATACTATACACATGTTGTTTATTAGAGATTAATTTTTGTGCATTAAAAATTTGCAATGAGACTTGCTAAAAAATTTGATTTCTTTAAATTTTCGCGCATAGAGCGCAACATATTATCAGTTCAATACTATAAAGTTAGGTTTACCGTGCATCATCTATTGGGGCTGCTTATAATTCTTTTTCCTTTGAATTTACTTCTAGTTAAGAAAAAACATGTTCCAAAATAAACAAAACAGGGAACGATGGGAAGCATTGAAAGATTAGTTAAAGAATTTCACTACAATTTGTTCTGGACACAATTTGTTGTTTCTGATTGAACGCAAGAAATCATTGTATTAAATGCTGGGAAAAAATTGTCAGCTTTTGCGTACTTTAAAAAATAATGTTGTAGTCTAGGCATTTTACTTTTCGTGGTCTCAACAGTCTTTATTTTAAATGTTTCTGTTTCAAAGCACTCCGCAAGATTCTGACACGCAACAAAGTACCCGAGCTCTTGCCGAACTGCAAGCACGGAAGAGTTGTCTAGTGATCGCCGGTGCCATTGTAAGAGCTGCAACGGATTTGCTTTCAAAAGCCCAAGGAATTAATGGTAAATATGGACCTGTCAAATGACATTATAGTAATAGTTCTTCTCAAACATTTAGTTTAATGCTCAATGCCTTATAATCAAAAGGATGAGGTGCATAGTCATGCTCTCCTCCATTGTTGTTCTGCCAACAATGCTCCCAATTGCTTAACGGAGTTATGTTGGATACAGAAGTAGTCAAGTGTAATCTTCGAAAGACACGGGTGTTCGTCACTTAGCTTGCTGAAAGTGTAGGTCATGCGACTTTTGTCTTCTGCCTTGTAAGGAATTTTGTCTGAAACATACGGAGCAGGAGATTTTGGCAGTAGAAAAGACATGGAAACTCTCGGATCAGAAACAGAACCAACCCAAGCAGTCCGCCAACCATGTTAAGCAAGACTCGGTGAAGAAAGGTCTTCTGCATTCTTTGCTCGTCGTCTGCTCTCTGCACAGACATGGTAGTCTTTTAAGAGGAAAGTTGGCCCATTAAAACTTGATGAACCTGTCGTCCCCTCCCTGTATAAAATCCGATAGTGTCTTACTACCTCTAAAATACTAACCTTCATTATTTCCTAAATCGTTTTTGCTTAATTGCTCGGAGTTAATTAAAATTCCTGTGTGATGTTTTAATCCTCATTACGGTGTGATTAGCCTTTCTCCCGTTTGGAACGCTGGCAGCGCGGCCTATATCCTACTGATAAAGCGCCTGCCATTCTCACTTCGTTTAGGGCACGCGTGATAAAACACACGTGTGTTCTGTTTTTGCTTATTTGCCGCATAGACTAGGTCACTTTTGGGAAAAAAGGTGTTTTTTTTAACATACGAGAAGCGTTTCGGATAACAATTTGGCATCAGGTGTTTTTAAAGTATTTCGACCCCGCCGAGTACGAAAATGCCTGTTGAGCCAGCTCGAAAAATGGACTGGAAGTCCATAATTCAATATGGCGGCCTATTTTAAAAGCCTGATGTTTTCGCAGAATATACTGCTAGAAATTTGTGTAGTTGATGCTTTTAAGGTGCTACCCGGTGAGTTCAAAATGAATGTTGCCAGCACGAAAAATGGACCGGAAGTCAGTAATTCAAGATGGCTGCTTTTTGTAAAGCGTGCTGTTTTCGCGGAATATACTGCTAGAAGTTGTGTAGTTGATGCTTTTAAGGTGTTTTTACCCCGTTGAGTTAGAAATGAATGTTGCCAGCATGAAAAATGGACTGGGTGTCTGTAATTCAAGATGGCGGCCAAGATTGCGGCCTATTTTAAAACTTGCTGTTTTCGCGGAATATTCTGCAAATAGTTGATGCTTTTAAGGTGTTTTGACCCTGATGAGTTTGAAATGAATGTTGCCAGCTCGGAAAATTGGCCGGAAGTTCGTAATTCAACATGGTGGCCAAGATGGCTGCTTTTTTTAATGCTTCATGTTATCAAGAAATATGTTGGTAGAAATTTGAGTAGTTGCGAGCCCTCTAATAGCCCGAAATGGACATGTTTAGGATTTTCATAAAAGTGGGGATCTATTCTTTCCATCAGTCTGGCGAAGGTGGATCTATTCTTCCTTTCTGGCGTAGGCGGGGGTTTATTCTTTCCATCAATCTTACCCAAAATTGGTTATCTTAGATACAAATATGAGCATTACAATGGCACTTTGAAGTTGAAACTAGCCAGCCGTTACACCAGTTAAAGCTACTCCTTAAAATAGGCCTAGGACGGTCCTTATTTACGTTAAACAATTTCAGTTAGAAGTGATAGAAAGAATAGATCCCCACCTTTCAGAATATCATAAGTATCTCCATTTCGGACTATTAGAGGGCTTGCAATAGCACTTTGAATTGTAAAATCATCATACGCCGCTTTTGCCGCTATGCCATTATTTTCTCTTCTTTAAATGAGCGTAGGACGGTCCCTATCTAAGTGAAATGGTTAGAATTGATGGCAAGAATAAATCGCCACCTTTCAAAAAAGCCTAAGCATGTCCATTTCGAGGTATTAGCGGGCTCACAACAGTATTTGAATTCGAAAATCAATATACGCTTTCGCCGCTCTGCCATTATCTCCTCATCGTTAAATGTGCATAGGACGGTCCCCATCTAAGTTACAGTCTCGAGTAGGATTGATGGAAAGAATAGAACCCCACCTCTCAGAAAATCCTAAGCATGTCCAGTTTGGGCTATTAGAGGGCTTGCAACTGCTCAAATTTCTAGCAGAACTTTTCTTGCATAACAGCAAGCTTGAAAAACAGCCATTTTGGCCTCCATCTTGAATTACGAACTTCTGCTAAATTTTTCGAGCTGGCAACATTCATTTCAAACTCACCGTGGTAAAAACACCTTAAAAGCATCAACTACACAAATTTCTAGCAGTATATTCTGCGACAACAGCAAGCTTTTAAAATAGGCCACCATCTTAGCCACTTCAGCTGGCATTTCAAACTCTCCGGGGTAAAAACACCAGAAAAGCATCAACTACACAAATTTTTAGCAGTTTATTCAGCGAAAACAGCAAGCTTTTAAAATAGTCCGCCATCTTGAATACTTTCAGTCCTTTTTTCGAACTGGCAACATTCATTTCGAACTCGCCGAGGTAAGAACACCTTAAAAGCATCAACTATACAAATTTCTAGTATATTCCGCGAAAACAGCAAGCTTTTATAATGGGCTGTCATCTTGAATTACGGACTTCCGGTCCACTTTTCAAGCTGGCAACAGGCATTTTCGAACTCAACCAGGTGAAATACCTTAAAAACACCTGATGCCAAATTGTTATACAAAATGCTTGTCGCACTACATTTTCCTGAAAAGTGGGCAACTCGTTTCCATACACGGCCACTCTGGAATTTGGAACCACTTTGAAGATTCCAAAGCAGTTACCCAACTCCTATCAGAATTTCAAGACTTTGGGGAACATCATGCATCGGTATCATAACCAAAATAAAAATAACGAGCTTGGTCTCCTAGTTACTTTTTTGGCTTGCGAAAAATGCCTGAGAATTAAACAATTATTTTGTGTTCATGACCTAATTTTGGTAGTAAATTTGGTAGTAAACAAATTTTACAGTACCTGAAACCATTGGTAGGTAACTACTATTACTGGTGTTGCGTTTTTTCCCCATTCTCTTGAGACTTAACAGGTGATGCATTAACCTGTTTTGTCACCCCCCCCCCCCCCCAAAAAAAAAACAACTGTATTTAGGTTATTTTCATATTTTTGGTCAGAATGCGAGCAGCATGGTAAGTTGTTTATTTGCCTTAGAGGTTCTTGCATGATAGCCTTTGATTCCCCACACTTTGTTTAATCGTAACTGATTACTAATCTTTCGTGCTCTAAGGCAAGTTCAATTCTTAGTATCATGTCCAGTCTGATAGACCTTTGGCACCAAGATCGTGCAAGGGTTGTACTTGGAATTTGTAGTAAATATTTGGATTATTACTTATTGTTACACTAGTAACCACTGTAATAACTAGTATCTCCACTGTTGCAGCCAATCTCCCAGCTTACAACATTTGAACAGTTCGTAGGAGTTACACGCCAGAGCCTGAAGCCAAATCATTGGTGTGTGCACTCCAGGAAAGCTTCCTCACAACCTTAGGAGAAAATGTTGCCTTATTTTCAACATCCTAGCTTGAAAATAGGGGATGCTCTGTCTCTCTCTCTACAAATGGAGGTTAATAATGACGATACAATAAGCCCAAGTGCTTCAACAGCATGTGCTGCAATGCAGAGCGAAGGTGCCTTCCATCCTGTGTTGGTATCCGTTTGGATGTATCCACGAACTCTGCAACGATACTGGATCAGATCGTTTGCCGATATTTTCAGTATCTGATCGTTATCTTTCTCAGAAATAACGATAACTCTTGAACCGTTCAAGATTACCAGGGGTGTGCGATACTATCTAATTTTGATACCGGTACTTGGTATCGGTAGTGGTATCGAAATTTAAAATTAGGTATCAAATGTTCGGTAGTATCGATGGTGTCTATAAGTATCGACGATATTAAAAAGTATCAAACATTTTTCAATGTCGACACAGTATCATTAACGGCGAAGAGATCTAAACAGCTTTAGGGGTACATTTAATTATTATGAATTTGTGAAGACTCGAGTATTCCGAGTTTTCTTTTAAGCAATTCATTAGTTGCCATCCATTAAGGTCCTTTAATTCTTAAAGTAGTATTGATATCGGAAAGATTATTGCTACCGAAAAAAGTATCAGCATCCACAAACTACCAGTATCGAAAAAGTATTGGTATACTTTGGAATAATAAAGTATCTGTATCAAGTTGAAAAACACACACCCTTAAAGATTACGACATACGGTTCGTGGCATTTTGCTCAGGAAACCACTGAGTGTCTTCCTAGGTATGTTTTAACTTCCTAAATATGTTTACTATTTACAAATTTTTTATTTGAATTATTTTTGCACGTTCGCAGAAAACTACACCGTTGATGAAAAATTGGTGATACAATCTTGGATATCGGTATTCGTACTGGTATCGGCAAAATTTTTAAAACCAGTTCGAATCAGTAAAGTTTGTATGGGTGTAGCCTTAATATCAACAATAACTTTACTGTCTCATTTTTGGATTTATTCCAAACTTTTCACCATTTAATGTTTATTCTAGTGACGATTGTGGGTTTAAGCTTGTAAACCAAACGAATTGATTAAGGGGTTTCCTGGTTTTTTCTTTTTGCTCTCAAATATGAAAAAATGCAATATTTTTGGTGTGAAATTTCCACTGGCCTAGAAATAAAAACTGCAACCCAAGAAATTAATAGACATGATGCTCACACATTACATAGTTCAATTATTTATAGAAGAGGTACGTACAGTCAAGTACATCAACTTTTGAGACGTCATGGTTCGTTTCAGATTGCTTTTGGCACTGAAAAAGCTATTTTATTGCGTAAGGTCTTAGTTTTTCTTTTTATTGCAGATAAAGCTCCTCTGGAATCATTAGGGTCTACACACATTATTTCGATGCTGCTGCCCCTTGTGCTGGCTCATATAGGTCCTGTAGCAACATCGGATCCCAGGGTATGGCTTGAGAAATAAATTGTATTTGAATGCATGTGACAAAGAAGCATTATTATTTGCTAGTAATATGAGACATCTTAGTACGGATAACTGATTTAAGTGCGTGTTCATCCCCTTGAGTTTTGCGGAACTGTGATTGCTTGGTGATATTAAATTACAATTAGAAGCTTAGCGAGTTAAGTCCTTCTTTTGATAATTTGTATAGAATAAAAAACTAATACAATAATAAATATGAATCAACTCGTAGGTTTATCTTATAGATTGACAGCATTTTCATTTTGACATCATTGTTGACCTAGGCTTACTTCCCATTTCCATTCATGCATGCAGAACTTATTTTGGTTGTGATATAAAGAGATAATGGTTAATGAAGTGGAAAAATGTAGGGCTTCATCTGTAGAGCTTCATCTGTAGAGCATCATGAGTAAGGCGAAATAACAGCCGTTGACTAGCGACTGAACCGCGAGCGGACATATTTTTTTCTCCTTCAGTATTGCATTGAAGGTCGCAAATGCATTGTGTCGCCGGAGCTTGTCACATCTTAAGTTGGCCAGCCATGTGACACCAATCTCAACGATCATGTTTGTTCAATCTAACATAATTAATTGTACAGTGGTGTCGTAATAATTGCTTCCTTATTGACAAAATGACCCCTTATGATTCAGCTAGGTTTATGTTGGGTCGTGTGGTACGGCTGGTAAGTTAAGTTACCCAGACACCAGCCAATCAACAACTGGTAAATGTTCAATGCCTTAGCGCTACGAAACATAAGTTGTGGTTGTAAATTGGAAAACGAGCGATTCCACTTGCTGAAAACTGCTTCAGCTGCAAGCATGTGCAAAAAAGTGCGCATTTTAGGACTAAGAAAACAGCTTTCACAGTGTCGGCTTGACTAAAGATCTTGCTAAGTGACTAGGCCCAGACATGAGCTTGGCAGCGAATGTGATTTGCTATTGCGTCTGATGTATGATCGAATTAATGGTACTTCCTGAAAAAACTAGGGTTAACAAATCCAATTCATGAAACGGTTACTACGGAATTTTTGAAACCACATTGCTTTCAAAAATCCACATCACTTCATATAGTTTGTAAAGAAACGGAAGTGTCATGATATTTAGATGTAGTGTTGTGGATTTTTTTGGCTTACTATTACTATTAAAATTATTTCTAGTTTTGAAAAAAAAAAAACAGTGAAATTTTAGTTGTGATTTTTGGGCACTGATTTGTATTAGATGAAAATGCTAAACTATTGCGAACGAAATCGGAAATTACCAATTTAATGAATAATCTCTACAACCCAAAGAACAACAATATTATGTCCCCCCTCCCAACGTCCCAATAAAAAAAATAATGAGCCTCTCCACATTTTTTTTTTAAATCTGTGTCCTCAATTTGTCAAAATGTCCCATCCATCACGGCAACACATCTCGTTCTGACGTAGCGGTAGGGTTAGTCTGGTGGTGGTGGGGGGTGGATGGGGGGGGGGATCACTGGCACAAAAAATTGGATAGGATAGTTAAAAAAAGATAGCGATGCTATCATTCGTCATTGGGATAAAGAGATGGTGCACACAAAGAATAGTAGTCATCTGGATGTTGATGCATGTTTTTACTGTTTATTGCACGCGTAGGGCCAAAAATAACTCCTCCACATGCCCCTCTTCCCCATTGCTCTTCCCCCCAACATTTTAATGTAATTTGTTGGCCCGAGTATAATGATAATGTCTTCCATTTTATGAACATTTTGCTATTAACTAATATGTTTCCACACTCTTGCTAGAAATGAACACGTTGAACCACAGAGTTGATTTCATACATTTTAAAATTCATACATTTTATGTTGGAGAAGCCATTGAGAATGACGGCAAATCGCTGCACAACTCTGTTGTAGCTGAACGCCGTCTAGCGTTCCATGTCTGCTGAACCGAAAGAGTTTGGGACTTCCCAAAATTCTAGGACATGCTCTACTAGTATTAAGGCTGCATTTAATCCTTTTGTGCACTTGATAACTAGAAAAAGGATGACTTAAATTGGCTTAAAAACCACGTTCAAGGTATCAAAATTGGGGTCGATATTTCAATGCCTTTGATGAAATGTAGTCAAATGGCACTGAACCTTTTCAAGCGGTTCGCTGCTACTGTTCTCAAACACGGGGTTTACCATGCAGTACAAGGGCCTAACAGACTGTGCGTTCAATGCTCTTCGTGCACCCAGAGCACCAATATAATTAAATACAGCCTTCAGATGGTAGAGCCTGTCATGGCATTAACTCTCTTACACATTGAACTCATTTATCATCCTATATTTGTTTATTGCAGAGCGCTGTTCAAATCATGAGTTTGGTGCAAGATCTGCTGCCTCCCGTAGGAGCTATTAATAACCAATTAGCTGCCACGCGTCCACCTACTCTTCCGGGTGAGCAGACCACTCATGATGCCATCTTATCAACATCTTCGTGTCATTATGCTGTGGTGGAGAGTGACCATCCATATAAACCGGCCACTGTTGCCCACTATCGTGTAAGTGTTCAGTGACTCGTTGATGCGTCGTAGAAAAAAAAAAGTTAGTTATTAAGAAAGGATGCACAGAACAAAACATGACAGAACAGATTCGGCTTGTTTTTTTTGGCATTTTTTTTTCAAGCTTGTGAGCGGACGCTTTGCCACTGACTGAAAACAGCTCTTGAACGTAGGTGTGCAGCGCCTTGGACATTGATTTTGAGGCGGTGTCAAACTGGTAGAAAAGATTTTTGTTTTGTTGTAAAAGTGGTGAGAATGTGAAATGCATTACCGGAAGAAGTTAGGTTTGCGCAATCGCTTGGTACTTTCAAGCATTTGAAACCGCATGGTAGTGCCGGGTTCACGGTTTTGTTTTGTCCTGTGCTTAAAATATACTTAAAATTACAGATGCACCGATGCTGGCATCGGAAATCGGCCATTTTTGGCAACATCAGTCGTCGGAACATCGGCATCGGTTTTAGGCAGCAGATGTTAAAACATCGAAAATCCACAAATTTATAAATCATTTTGGGACATATGTGCTTACAACTAATTTCTGGGAGCTAAATTTTAAGCCTAGAGAAAATTTTAATTTTATTTCTGAAATCCTCTTAATTATTTTTGACTCAGTGAAAATTGTAACGTAGTTTCATTTTACTTTCTTAAACATCGGACCACAAGCTCTCGGAATCGGATATCGGCCGATGTTTTTTCAACATCGGAATCGCCATTTGAGCACATCGGTGCATCCCTACTTGAAATATTTTTCACTATTTAGTTGTCGATGTATTAATAAACCATTTTTAAATTTAGTTTCGGTAGCTCTCTAGTGGTGCAGATCTCCAAGTTTTTTGTTTCATCAAGTACGTTCTCTCTATAAATTGTGGCGTTTACCTTACTTCAATTGAATTTGCCAAGGTTGCGGTGTCTTGTCTGTCCCGACATACCCTTCGGGATGGTCTTCCAACATCCTGAATTGCAGGACGGAATGCCAAATGGGTTTGGTCAGTGATAAATAAAATACAGTCGTAGACTAATTTCGTTTGGATTTATATGTCTGATTGCCTGAGCTGGAAACTCCAAAGAACCAGAGGCTTAAAGCTCTTCCATAGTGGCATGCCAGTTAAAAAAAAACCGGCCTTAAATCAACATTTACAGACAACTACCCTCCTACCCCCTCGCTATCGTCAATACTTTCCTGTGCAGGTTTGGGCTACATTTCCTCTGTAACTGGCTACCCCACAGACTGACTTCCCTTCGTCCATGCAAAACGAAAGGCGTCGGAACTTAATTTTGCAAGTGATAAGTTTTGTTCACCATCCATGTGACAGGAAAAAGTGGTTTTGCTTCAAATGATGACTACCCGTTTGGTTTCTAGTGTTCTTGTCTTTCCTTTCCAGGCAGCGATGGTTCACTAAGGAGAAAAATCCATTTCCTCTGGGCAAGCAAATTAAGCAGTATGGTTGGATTGAAAGGAAGTAACCATGGTCCTCCTGGATAAACCAAACAGCATTAAGTGAACATAGAAAGGAAATGAGCAGCGTTAACGCTGCCACCCCCCCCCCCCTCCATCCCAAAAAAAAGCCGACCGTCGCACTAGTGAGAAATGATCTGCCACCCATCCTCAACAAACAGATTGATGAAATCAACTCGTAATGATAAGAAAAGAAAAAACGGTTCCACCCGACTTGAATTTTAGCAAGAAATTATGACCAGAGAGACGACCCCCCCCCCCCGTCGCCGCCGGACAACCAAAACAAGTTTTTAAATCCAAAAAATTTGCAAATATTCAGTGGACCTTAGCTGCCACCTTCATCAGGCTGAAGACACCCGAGTCGTACTTCACCACCAGGGCCGTAGGTGTAGCCCCCGCAAGGCGGGGGTCCCCGCTCAAACGAGGGCCCCAGAATTCCGAGCTTGCAGAAGAAAAATTTCATTTTTTTAATTACCGTATTTTCCAAACGATTAGACACACGAACTGCTAGCTCGAAGCATACAGACAGCTTGCCTGACCCACTCAAAACCTACATGCATTCATTCGTTGCAGTAGTTATTTCTAGTAGTATGCATTAAAAATCAAAATGCCCCCCCCCGCCCGACCCCGCCTCGTTCCCCCCCCCCCCCCAAAAAAAAAAAAACGAAGCTATTGACTCTCTTCATTACGCCGGCAAGCCAAGATGACTGCTGCAGCCCTATCTGGTATCGTCTTACTAGTCAGCACAAAATTATGTTTTGATGAGCTGGGCAGCAGAACTAACAGTTCGTTTCCTTAGTTCCTATGAACCATAACTAGCAACATGAAAATAAAAAGAAAATAACGAAATTATTGTTTGTGTTGAACAATGATAACTTTGAGCCACATGTGGGTGGTCTAAACGCTACATGTGGATGGTCAGCTAACTAAACCGTGCACTGGTGGAGTGCCTATAGTAAAATAAAGCTGGTGTTTTTTTTCTCCGTATTTCATGCAATTTGCAATTTAAATTTGGAATTCATGTATTAGTTCTTTGATTTGAAATGTGTTGGAGCAACTCGAATTTAAAGAAATGCAAGGCCAAGCGAAAATTAACATTTACTCGTCTCCCCGCCCCAGACAAAAAAAAAAAAAAATACCGAAAAAAATGTTTTGTATAATTCATGATAAATGGTAATAATATAGCTTACTAGAAATAGCTGGCACTGACACCGTACCGATAATTTCTGAATTCACATAACATAGGGGGCCCCAGATTTTTTCTTGCAGCAGGGGCCCCCAGATGTTTTCTTGCAGGGGGCCCCAGATTTCTCAGCTATGGTACTGTTCACCACAGTTAACTTTAGAGATCAACAAACGATTAATGGTCACTTTTTGAATTTTCCCTTTCTCAGTGGCTCGGCTCTTCAAAAAGTGGCCGTTAATCGTTTGTTGGTCTGTAAATTAGCTGTAAATATGTGGTGAAGTAGGACTGCGTGTCTTCAGCCTGATGAAGGTGGCAGCTAAGGTCCACTGGAAATTTGCAGGATTTCTGGACTTGAAAACTGGTTCGATTTGGTTGTACGTTTTTACCGCGACTATGATTACTTCAGACTGAAGTTACTCAACCGAAAAATCGGTTTTTACTGTGAAAAAAAATTTTTAACGTGTAAAGTATAAGTGTGTGCCATCTTAGTTTCCTGGAGGTTTGTAAAAAATGTCAGCCTCCTGCTTCATACTGTCCTTCCCTACAACTTTTCAACGTAAGACGCTAATTTAAGGCAATTTTGTTTTCTGCGTAGGTATCTTTTCCGGAAGCTGTCAAGTGGTTGTCACTAGAATTTGATCCTCTCTGTGGCACAGCTCAATCAGAGGATTCACTTCAGCTGTATATTCCAAGCACCGACTTCCCTTTACTCAACGGGACCACAGCTAAACCACGCGACGATGAGGATGCTGTTCTTTCTCCCTACTGGCCGATTCTGCGCAAATTTAGTGGCAGCAACAATTGGCCCCACTGCTCTGTTGTGTTACCAGGTCAGTGTTTGGTAAGGCTGTTCCGATCAACGTCTTTTTCTACTTAATCGACACCAGCTTGAGCAGTTCAATAATTACCAATGTGGCGAACTAATCTAATTAGCTAAAAAAATTAATTTGTGGGGAGTAAGGCAGCTTACTGGTTTGTACCCTGTCAAGTGAGGCTTCCACAACAAGTTTGTTTAAATTGTTGGCCTATTTTCTACTTTGTGAGTCGTATGTAGCATATAAGAGCTCACATAAAACTTTAAATTAGTTTAATAGCCAGTCCTTCGAGTCCTCTCAGATGTACGTCCCTGCTGGAATTTGACACCAGGAGGGTTCTTGTGCCTTCTCAGGTTATGTTGTGCAGTGTTTCCACGTGGTACACTGCAATGCTGTTCGTCTCTACGTCTCTCGGAGACAAGATTAAAAATGAGAAGATTAAAAATGAGACAAGATTAAAAATGAGACAAGATTAAATATGAGACAAGATTAAAAATGCTCAACATGGATTCATCAGAATTGCGGAGGATAAAGGCAGACTTGGATTTACATATTGTCTAAAAATGTCGTAGTGCTTACTTTGAAATACGGGAATCATATTCGTCGCAATCGTTTACGCACAATTTCAAATAAGTAAAAGATATCAGCACAATATCTTCAGCAAATTTTCGACTGTCAATTCTCTGGAGATGTTGGGGCTCAGACGACAGTCTTCTTGAGGCAAAAAACAGAAATTTCACTCCACCATGTCATGTTCGATCATTGTTACGATCGTCCTGGAATACAGTTTCTGATGAGCTGCATGAGAGGTGGAAAACAGGCCTTGGAATTGGTGGAGGTGTCGCTCGACCACCAATTCGAAAAACAGACGATCGTAACGACGATCGAACATGACATGGTGGAGTGAAATTTCTGTTTTTGGCCTGAAGAAGACTGTCGTCTGAGCCCCAACATCTCCAAAGAAGTGACAGTCAAAATTTGCTGAATGTGTTGTGCTGATATAATTTATTTATTTGAAATTGTGCGTAAACATACTAACTACTACACGGTTGACTTACAACCCATCACATTTTTTTTTTTAATTAGAAAAGAGGGTAGAACGAAGGGTCACCCTTTGAAACTTCTTAAAAAAACAATTTAGACGAAATTGCAGAAAGTACTTCTTTGCAAACCAAGTGATAAATATGTGGAATGCATTACCTGGTGACGTTGTTATGGCCCCATCCATTCATTGATTCAAGACAAGGCTAAACAAATGTGATTTATTATGTTTATTATAATTTAACTGCCAACAAGATTGCTCTGTATATCTACTCCTATTGTGTAATTGTGTATGACCTTACATAATAATTTGTGGGCAGGTATAAGTGGTTTAACAAAAGCCCCCTTTTCTTGTTATCTGGCAAATACATCTATCATTATCATTTCTGTATTGAAACTGTGGGTAGTATGTGCTAGCGTAAAACTAACTATGAAACACATTATCGGTACCGTATTCACTCAATGTTGATGAAACTTGCGTTAAATAATTTAAGTGGGTTATTTAATCTGTAAATATTTGCTATTATTAAAACAATAGATTTTTGACTATTTTTTATTTACCAATTATCATTCTTTTGCTCTGATAACAGGGAATGAAGTCATATTTTCTCTGGAAACTGCGTCGGACTACGTAAAAGACGAGAAGGCACGCTTCTATGGGTTCAAATGCCTCGTCATTGGATATGAATGGCCAAGAATGGCTGAAGAAGTAAGTAGTTTTCTAAAAATGTGGGGAAAAAGGCCGTGAAAAGAAAATTCTTTGGTTCTCGGCCAATTAGGTAGGGATCGACTGAATCTACTTTTACCAAATCCGATTCGGATCCGGATAATTTACAAGATTTGGTGAATCAGATCCGGATCCTAACCGAATCCAAAATAAAACCTTTGTTGGACTGCTTCAGCCCTTTCCATTTTTTACAGACTAAATTTTGTCTCTAGCTGAGTAGTTTCAAGACTTGACTAGACATTTTCACAACTTGTTCATTGGTTTTTCCCTTATAACTTCTGAACAGTTTATGCTAGTCATTTGAAATTAGCTCCATTGGAAAGCTGGTAAAAAAACGCTTCGAATGGTATATTGGAATGTCGAAAACGGCCAAAAAATAGCGAAGTTATTGAAAAATCGCCCAGACATTCAAAATTTTGCCGAATCCGAATCGAATCTGAACCCTAAAGATCCGGCTTCAGATCCGATTCGGATTCGGTCGATCCCTACAATTAGGTACCAAAATGACTTGGCTACCAGGCTTCGTATTTTATTTGTTATTTTATCTTAAAATTGCAAAAGAGGTACAGTACAATGAAATAGCCGTTTCAAAAATTTACTGACCGTACTATCATTTGCCATTGCAAACTTGCATGTTAGGCCATACCAGAATAAAGTATGTTTTGGTTCTCGACATTTCTTCAAGTCCTAAATATCACAGGGTGACCAATCTTCTGTTTTTTTTTTAATTTTGTTTGAAAGTAAGTAACCTAGTGGCTTTAATTGTTTTCTTTCCGTTCAGATTGTAGTAGCAAATTTCTAAACTATTTCAAACTGCAACTAAACCTGATGCTTACTGAATAACATGTGTGAGAAACCGAACCACTCTTAGTAAACTTTTGCGGATTGCCTTTTTTTTTTATATAGCTCAAGAAAAGTCACCAGGCAGGGCCTGAGAACAAACAAATATTTTTTTCACGGTCAATTGTACTACTTGTCTAGAAAGTAATGCTTTCCCAAAAAGTGTAGTGCATTTTGATTAGGTGTAAAAAAAAAACCCATTTAATTCACTAATAGTTTCCTTAGGGGACGAGCAAAAGCTCGTAGAGCAAAAGCAAAAAAGACACTGTAAGGCACTGCTCCAATTGGGGAGGGGCACTTGACGAGGTGGCAGGGGAGAGAAAATCTCCCATTTGATGTCATCACCAACCTGCCCGGCAGAAGTGAGAAAATAAGTAGTCAGAAAACAAGGGAGTAGACTCTTTCCGACATTTTCCTTCCAACTTAAAAAAAAAAACTGCTTACCCTGGAGAGAGCCAACCCCATGATCCAGAGCCATCCCACCTCTTCCCCCCAAGTGCCGACATACCCCCTCCACTGACATATAGATACAACACGAGGATCAAAGACAGGAGAGCAGAGCCGCTCCCCTCCATTTCCCCTACACCACATTTCATTTCCCGCATCCCCTCCAAAGGAGTGGTCTACAAAGTTCCATGTAGGACGTGCAGTGCCTCTTACACCGGAGACTCCCGTAGACAGCTAGTGGTGAGACTCTGAGAGCATGCTAATGCAATGAGCGTCTACTGCCGCCAAACCAAAGGAATTGCTGTCCGTGCTGGGAAAACGAAACATGAAATTGTATAAGATGGAATTGCGGTATTACTGAAATCAAATGTGCTGAACGACAGACACTTAAGAGTTTTGGAAGTTCTCGCAATTTACAGATTTGAAGGATCTCTCCTGCTTCAAATGCCGCTGATGAATTTTGCCAACCCAACTTACGTTAACATAAGTTCAGGCTAGAGCTTTGCACCGAACGGATAGGCAGTGGAGAATCCAGATCTCGTGAAGTAGAGATCAGTGGCGCAAATTCAAACATGGTGTACAAATTGATGCTGTGATGTCACTTTTTCAATTTTGTTGCAAGTCTTCCAATGAAAATGAATCGGCGAAAATTCAGGTGTAGGACCTTTCTTGTGTTCTTCGAAGTTGGTAATGTATTTTTTAGTACTTTTAAGATGTCTTGTAAATACCACTGTGATTACCGTTTTTCGACCTCAGAATCCCTCTCCAGTTGAGGATGATTCCGAGTCACTTGATTCCTAGGACATTTATGGGAAAAGAGCTTTGTTCTTCTACCCACCATGTTGTGTAAGGAGAAACCAGTGCCGGTTGTTAAATTGCCCCCCCCCCCCCCCTTCTCCGCACGATATTTGCAAATTCGGAATTCTGTGCTCCCTGATTCCCACCACCTCCCTCAATCACAGGATTATTTTGGCAACTTTCGGTCTTGGAAGGGCTCTTGCGTGAGATGAGCAACCCATTTCCATCGATCAACAGTTTCCCCCTAATGATCAGAAGAAAAGGAACTTCTTTTTAAACTGATGGTGCTGGTGCCCCTAAGAGGGTGCATTATTGGATTTTCCCTGAGGCAGAGTTTGTTATGCAGTGTGTCACTATGGAGGTTGACTTGTGCGTTACAGCTCCTACGCTGACCAAGACCCCTCTTCGACAGGCTGGGAAACAAATCCTTGCTTCGCTGGAATCTCAGGTCGGGCTCCCTCACTGATTAGGTTTCTGCTGCCCCCCCCCCCCCCCCCCAACCATGTAAGGCTGTAAGCCCTCAGAACCTGCGGGCTTACATGGCAGAACCTACCGAGACAAGAACATATATCAAGTTGGACGACTGCCTTCAACTTATGAAAAGGGCCTCATCTTGCCATGAGGACTTTTACAACTGGGACCTCAGCGTCATTGATGTAGAGACGTGTATTTGGAGTCTGCTATAAACATTCAACGGACACCATTGGTCGCCTCTGTCTCCTCCCAGTCCACTCATCCTCCAAGCTTGTTGATGGTCAGCTGCTTTCCCTGGCTCTGCATCTTCGAGACAAAATCAAGCCCTCTCCTGCTCCAAAAATGGCCGCTTAGGGTCACCCTCCAGGCAAGAATAGGGCGAATCCATTTCATAGGGGCCCCATTCGGATCCCAACAGGGTTCCCTCTGCTCCCCTGGTTGGCGGGTCAGGAACAGGGGGGTGGGGGGGGGGGAGGACAAGTCAAGAATCCATTCTATGAGAATATGGACGACCCACGACAGGCCAGACAAGAAGAGCTGCCTTACACCCTAGGGCATGGGACAAGGATTCCTCCATTGCCACTCCTGACTCAGTCGGAGGAAGGCCTTTCCCCTTTCACCAGCAAGTGGGGGGACGGGGCAGGCTGGTGTTCCACTTGAAAGAATGGAAGGCTATTAACACGTCGGACGTCTTCTCTTTGTCATTCATCAAATGGGGCTACATTCCCCACTTAGTTGATAACTCTGGGCACACCACCATGTGGGTGAAACCTCCCCATAAACAAGCTCCTTGAAGCAAAGGTTGTCAAGCTTCTAGACAAAGATGCTATTCGTTTGTCTCCAAATCCTCCGTGCTTTAAAAATCCCACGCTGGTTATTCTCAAGAGAAACGGGAGCACAAGTTTAAGTTTCATTCCGAGTGTGCTCGACTCTTTCTCCTCGAGTCATTTTCAGATAGAGACATTGGAGTCGATCCGGGGGTTCCTCTTGCAGGGAAATTCGCAGTTTGAGTGGATTTCGAAGATGTGTATCTCCACATTCTACTGCACCGGTTAGTCCTTTCTTCTAATTCGGTTCGTGTCGGGAGGCAACAAGTACCATTTCGAAGTGATCCCCTCAAGCCTCAGCACGGCACCCCATATTTTTACGTCCGTTCTTCTTACTGTCATGGGTTTACTTCACCGCTGTCAAGTCCACTCCCACACCTACGTGGCCGACTGGCTGATTCAGAATTTTTTTCCCAAAATGCTTCGACCAGACCTGCAATTTTGCCTCTCCATTTTCGCAAAGTTGGGTCAGCGCTTCAAAGTCAATATTCCTCCTGGCACAATCCTTTGTGTGTCTAGGAGTCGAATTCGATTTGAACACCTACCTAACTCGCCCTTTCCCAGAACGGGTCAAGATACTGGTCTTCTCATTGGATGGTCTTCGTAGCATGACTTAGATGTCCGCCAAGAATTTGGGAGCAATTAAAGGGCAGATAGATTCCTGCGTGCCACTGGTGCTTCTGGGTGCTTGGAGGACCAGACCCATAGACTGATTCCAGAAGGTCATGTGGTTTCCTCAGATTCATGGGAGGGCAAAATTCCCCTGTCCAGCATGCCTTGGGGCAATCCCTCTACCGGTGGCGTCAGGAACACAACCTAACAGTAGGTGTGCGTGTTCACCTCCCCCCCCCCCCCCTCCCCACCAGTAGTTCCGCCTCAACATCAGGATGGGGAGCACTCCTAAGTGTGCACATGGCCTCAGGCTTGGAGAGCAACCGCCATAACAACAGGCTGGAGTTACGGGCCATTGTGTATGCGGTCCATACTCGGTCCTTGCGACTGCAAGGGGGAGGACTGATGCTGTCATGTCAAACAATACCACAACTGTAGCATATGTTTAGCGAGGAGGCAGGACCCACTCCCACTCCCGCATGGACGAACTGTACACTCGAATTGACCTCTGCCAGGCTTTTCACATGACGTTACTACCCAGTCACATAGCTGGGAGTTTGAATGTGCTAGCCGACGAGCTGTTCAGGATGGACAAAGTGGCGACCATGGAATGGCAGTTATCTTCCAAAGTGTGCCAATCGATCTTCCAGAAATGTGGAAAGCCACGGATCGACCTGTTTGTGACCTGCCACAATAAACAGCTTCAAGAATACATTTTCGAACATCAGGATATCTACTGTGAGCAATGGAGTAATTGTGATGACGCAGCTGCGGGGAGGGATTAACTCAGCTGCTGCCACGGATTCACTATGTTCGGGGCCAAGCACTGACTCGTCACTCATGACGCAAACGGAAACTCAGTCTTTATGGGAATTAGTCACTATGCCTTCGCTCCTCTCGTTCCTTACATATTTGCCACCTTGATGGCGGTTATGCTGCGGAGACCGATTTCTCTCTGTGGCGCACACAGGTGGGAACATGGGAAATGGGATGCATGGGTGCGAGCAAGGGCAAGGCCATAACGGAAGCCACTTGATGCAATATTTCTTTCTTAATGTTAAAAAACACAATGATTTATTGTTCTTGTCACATTTCTCTTAATTTGTAAATAAAATTTATTATCTTTTTTATTTCAATGTTTCTGTGCGGTCTTTTGTTTATAATGATGAATTTTTTTAATTGCGTTACTTGCCAGGGATTGAAGCACATTGAAAAGGAGTTGTCGCATCTTGGGGGCATGTGCGCGGCATCGCTAATGAAGAAAGACTTGCTTCTACCGCCTGGTAATCTTAACAAAAGCACAGTAACTTTTTTCATGAAACTGTGCCCTATTTTGATTTTTAGTGTTTAGTATTTATGTTCTTTTTATTTATGTGTCATTTTCTTAAGATACCAATAAACAGATTTTTGTTTTATTTTACAAAGCATGTGTTGATGAAATGGAAGAAGATTTGGAACTTGTGGATGAAATTGCACAGCAGGTATTGGTTAGTTTGCAATACTTTACTCGCTGAATATTTTAGCATGGTTTGCAAGCATCCGTCACCTTTTAAATTTCTCTCCAGCACGTCCTTGTCACCATTGACTAACTTTTGTCTTTTCCTTATAGGTCTACAATAGCCACTCGGCATTGCTGTGTAAAGGATTTGCCCTGGCACATTCACCAACAATACACCAAGCGTTGGAAGGCATGTTGCCTTTCAGTTGCCAGTCTAACGAGCGATCTTTTTTGAAAGATTTTGTGATGTGTGCTCCGGGTACGAGTGGAGGCAGACTAGCAAGGTGAGTTGGAACTCTCTAGATTTGCAACTTCGGAATTTCTTGACGTCGCATTTGACAAGTCGACATTCTGTCTCACTGCAAATATTGTAATGGGCAGGGTTGTATCAATCATTTGATTTTTTTCAAAACAATTATGGTTGGCAAATACCATTTATTTGCCTTAACATTTATTAAACAGGCTTTGTTAATCGGTTTCGTAGTATTCCTTCCGCATATCCTGCAAAAATTAACAACCTTCTTCTAGAGACGTTGAAGATAAAATAAACACACACAAAAAAAAAACTCGTTGCAACAAAAATTCCATAAATCTTTGATCTGAAATCTCATGTCCGTTAGGCTTATTGCTTGAAATCAAACTTGTTATTTCTGAACTTACAGTGTGTTTTAAATTTTGTTTAAATTTAAAATTTTGAGTAAATTTAGGCTACGCAGTTTAAGTTGTTATCAGCTTTGTAATTATTTCTGGAGAGAGTTATCACAATTCACTTTTGCCGAGATGAAACTCGTGCTCACGCCAGGATATTCGGGAAAATAATATTTGGTGTCATAAGTAGGAGTGTCGTTTTATACTTAAATGGCCCGTGTGAATTTTGTCTTCCTTCTCTGCTGTGGCTGGATGTCGAGTGTTACTTTGGCGTGCAACCGACCTGCGTTGTTTGTCATCGACCCGTCCGGCTACTTGTTCTGTTTCTTCTAGGTTCAGCTTGTAGCCCAAGTCCTTGTACACCCATTTCGGCGTCCTTCTCTGTCCTGCCGTTGAAAGTTGGTTGACCGTAGTCGGCCCAAAGTTGTTGCTATGGCGCGGTGGGCACCTTCGTGTCTGCCTTCACGCACGTGCTTCTCCCGTCACGGTTGTAGCCTATTTCCCATCTCTTGCTCCCAAAATTCCTGTTGGGGTTTTTCTGGTTTTATTTGTGTGACTTTAGGATCTGTGTTCGATGAGTTGCAGGCTTAGGAGATATTTTTCAAAAAAGAACAATGTTGTTGTGTGTGAGTCGGCTTGCCAGTTGTAACGGACATTGGCTCACCCTCGTACCTACCTGTGTGCTGTTGTGTTGTGCTTGACTCTTGTTGGCGCCAAAATCACTTGTGCAACGGCAAGGACTTTCAGGTTTTGCGCCAAAACCACGAGCGGACGTGCAGGAGAACGTGACCAAGTATTGTTGGCCACGATTGGTGAACACTTTGTAACCATGAACTGGATTGGTTAACGAACTCACGAGCTGATTGGTTGTCCGGTGGAGCTCTGGATCCGACCGGAGCATATATAAGTCAAGGGCGTCAAAGCCCGGTGTTCTATTCCCGTTGATTCTTGTGTTGAGAAAGAACGTAATAATGTAACCCAAATCTTGTCATGATTATTCCGCATTAAATAAGGTTTAACTACTTCAAGTTTGGCTTCTACATTGAACACACGTTACACAGTTCACGGAAATGATGCCACTCTGGCCCAAGATGGCGGCTGTCATCGTGCCTGTTTGTTCGTCGGTAAGGAGATCATGTGGGCGATCCTATGCCTAACACTTTGCTGGTAGGCTCCTGTTCATCAGCCTGATGCTTCGTCTTTTCATCGTCATGTTCTCCTTGTTGGTTGCTGATGCTTCGTGATTATCGTTGCTGGAATTTTCTGCTCGTCACTCATCTGCACTTTGCTGTTATTTCGTCTAGTTGGGTATGACATCATCGCACCAACCGACGCTCATCGAGGACAAAGGACCATCTGCCTCGTTCACTGTGCCCGAGATTGAAGCATCATCTCGTTCGTCGCATGCATGTTTCTGTATTTAAGTCTAATTAAAGTCTAATTTAAGTCTAATTCCGTGTGATATTTACAGGCATTATTAGGTAAAATATGATTCAATGACACTCCCGAATGTAGTCAGTTGAGGTACGATTGGAAAGTACACCTGCAATCAGCTTTTTTTTTATGATGTTAACCTTAATTTGCAAAGGTCTGATTGTCAGGGTTGGTCCAGTCACGTCGCTCTATTGGTCGATACGAATCAATGCATATGGCTTCAGTGTTACATATTACATTGTTACAAGCGATATTCCGAATAGCTCTGGCCACGGCTGCACCGTAACGTGAGTTAGTAGCTTTTTTCCGTGGCGACAGCCATATTCGGTTTGCTAAGGATTGGTCTAGTGTAACGTTAACAATCCCGCAGAATTTCGAGTTATGAAACAAAGGTTGGCTATGAAGTTCCTCCAGGCTTACGTATCCGTTTCGCCATTGTCATTTGCCCTAGCAAGCGTAGCCTAGCTCTCATCCACAAAGTATTCTCTACTGACGAGCCCAAACAAGGGCGAAACAGTCTGTCTAGAGATCTTTGTGGGTGAGAGCTAATTGATATTAAATAACTTTTTTGTTTGTAATTTTAATTTAAAAGCTAATTAATTTGCCCTTGGCCATCATAACTTTATGACTCTGCAACAGTATCTTTAGGATGTTGATTGTTAGAGGCGTGATAAAATGTCGAAACTCGGTATGTTACTGTTTTACATAAATGTATGAAATTTTGTCCATTGAAAAACGAAGAGACCTACCTCAAGTTGAAGTTTTGTAAAGGTGAGAGTGAAAATCATTTCTGTTTTGGTTTGAATTGCTTCAGGTGGCTACAACCAGACTCCTACGTTGACCCTAAGCAGTGTGAAGTTATTAACAGCAAAGAAGAAATGAAGTGCGGTTGGCCAACCATCATCACTGTGCTAACCAAAGATCAATACGGTGGTGTCGTACACGTCCCAAATTTAAAGGTGCAATTTTTTATTTACTGTTTTTATATACTGCTTTGTTGCTGGAATTGTTACGGATTCTTTGTTCCTTCATTCATGAAATACTTGTTTTGTTTCGGCATGCAAGTTTGTTCTTTAAACTAGCACTCTCGTTTAAAAAACTGTAATGTCTAAATCTGTTCATCCATGCTTGCGTGTGGAGTTGGGATCGAAGATTGTAAGAATAATTTGTACTGCTATCCTAAAATACTTACCTGTATTTTTCTGCTACTTTCATTGTGTATTATTACCCAGCAAGAGAACAAGCTTACTTGTCCTACCTGAAAGTTTGTGGGTAGAAGCTCTGATGGTGGTGTCACAACATATTAAAAAAAAAAAAGAAACGGTTAAAAAATCGCAGCTGCGCCCATACCACTTTTTGCTTATATGATCACTTATCAGATCCCGATCCAATCTGGTACTGGTTGAGTACTTAGAGTCTGTTACTGATAGCGAATATTTTTCCTTCCCTAAAAATAAGACTGGCTTTCCCGTCTTGGTTTAGGATTGAAGGGACAAAAATAATGGACAAACGTTCAGGAAACAAGACGCACAATTTCAGAAGTCAGAATACTTCACCACTATCTTGCTAATATCGACAAACCCCTGATTTTGTCTCTCTTCATCAGGCACTAACACTCACTAGAACTTTCTATTGCTACGGAAAAACCCATTAAGTTCTGTAAATCCTGTAAATGTAGCATTCTTATTCTCGAATGCATAAAATCGCGATCAAATCAACCAGTTAGCATCCAGCTTCCTAACCCCGAAATGCTGATGCGCATGCACACTCCCCACGTAGTATATAAACACAGCGTATAAGGGTCATCTTTTATTCTCAAGCTCTCGTCTCGGACAGACATGCGTCATTTTCTCCCTTCAGTTCACTGTGTGCATTTTGGCCGTCTCGCGTAACATTTGAACCAGAAGTGATAGAGATTATTGACATCCTCCACCAGAAGTGAAAGGGTAGACGAAAGGTTTCGTTACCGGACGTAAAGACATCGCCTGCTCTGCACATCGCTGTCACTGGAAACTATTGTCTCCTTTTTACCTAGGAGCTTTTCAACCAGCCAGGAAGTAAAAAAGAGCATCCACTGGAAGCAGAAAGAAGCTTCCAACATAAAGAAGCCTCTTCCGGAAGTGAATGAAACTTCGAAAGGCTTCCTGTGACCTGAACTGGAAGCAAGTCATCTGCGTACTCTGTAACCGGAGGAAGCAAGCAAGCCACATGATGCATGACAACTGGAGCCGACAATTGTTTTTTCTTCTTGCCGGACAGAAAATATCCACTACCTGTAAATTTATTTGCATTCAGTTCCTGAGTTCTCGCTACCCTGGAGGAATCAAAACTCTCTAGATACGCCCAGCTCAGACACCCACCTGTGCATGCGCGGGGGGGATTGAGGCTTAATCCAGCGTGCGCAGGCCCTCCATAAATACAGCGATAGCCAGCCATCTCTTTTCCTCCAGCTGCCGCTGCGTCAACATCAGTCGTTCGCCACGCCCGCTACATGAAAAAGACTCCCATTCGCGTTTATTCGCCAATCATCCCTACAAGGAATTCGTTCGTTCGTCATCTCTACAAAAGGATTCTCCCACAATAAGAACACGTTCGTTCGTTCACTATACGCACATCGTTCATCACCGTTTGCTGCACCGCTCACCCGTAATTGACGCCATCCATGCAGCCCTCTCCTCGAAGACCTCTCCCATTTTGGCCTCCCTGTCTTCGACGCTCGCCACGTTCTCCCGACGTCCTAACTGAACGAAGATTTTCATCATTTCGTTCACCCCGTTCGAAACGCAAGTGAAGCATTCACCTTGTGTTCATCACGATTTTCCATTCACCCACTCACCGGTTACAAGCTTACCTGAAGATTTTCGGCTCGCGCCCTTTTGCCGTTCACTGGCCCGACCATCGTTTTCAAGCCAATTGCCGCTCACAACCCTCTGCGGTTCATCGGATCAACCCCAACATTGTCATTTGATCGTCTCCTCACCAGCCTCCGACCACAAACACCCATAATCATTCCGGCTTACCATAGTTGGCACCCATCAACCTTCCTGACCATTGCTTCAACATTGTTGCTCGCATGCCGTTCGTCGCTCGCTAACCCATCCTCCACCACAAACTCAACGACCGCCACCTGCTGCCCGTTCGTCGTTTGCAGCCCTTTGCCGCTCACAATTCTGTTCGTCGTTCGCATGCCTGTTCGCTGTTCGCAAACACGTTCGTCGTTCGCAAGCCCATGCACCGTTCGCAGTCCGTTCGTCGTTTGCAAGCCCATTCGCCGTTCACAAGCCCGTTCGCCGTTCACAAAATCGTTCGTTGTTCGCAAGCCTATGCGGCTTTCGAAGTCTGTTTGTCGTTCGCAAGCCCGTTCGTCGTTGCAAACCCATTCGTCGTTCGCAAGCCCAAGCGCCGTTCGCAGTCCGTTCATCGTTCGCAAGCCCGTTCGTCGTTCGCAAGCCCGTTCGTCGTTCGCAAGCCCATGCGTCGTTCGAAGTCCGTTTGTCGTTCGCAAGACCGTTTGCTTATCTATAGAGTTTTGATTCCTCCAGGGTAACGAGCGCTTAGGAACTGAATGCAAATAAATTTACAGGTAGTGTATATTTTCTTAGGCAATAGAAACCAATATTGATCTTCCCCCCCCCCCCCCAGATAAAATTGTGGTTTTCCTGAATTTCAATGTAAGTCTTGATTTGGTCGAGTGAATGTGGGTAATGACAGCTTGAGCTGTGGTTGGGGTGAATCCTCGACTGCACTGTTAAGCGTCCCGTCGACCTCTCCGATGTTGCTTTAAGAATCATCATCACTCAAGTCTGGCTTTCCCCACACCACCGTCTGCGTTTCGGCACATTCAAGACCTCATCGCTGGAATACAAAGATGTGTTCAACCTGCCTGGCAAACTCAATGACACTCCTGGAACCAAGAACGGGAAACGTAGGAACTGTGCTACCGTCGACCATCATTCATCCCATCAACGGGCTTTCTTAGCTTTGCAGTAAACCCGCCAGCAACCAATTGATTGCATCTGCTCAACGAACTGTTTTGCTTATTATAAGTGGCGACAGTAAGTTTCATTTGAAGCCGGGTTCACCTTTACGATTGGAAGAAGCATGGAAATGTCCACGCCCATCTAGGACGCCTTCTAAGCTGCGGGGTTCAATGATACATGCCCCCATCTGCAAACTGAAACTTAAACCGGAATTGGAAGCGCTGGATCAAGCCAGCTGTCGTCGGAAGATGGCACCACTCACCCACGGCGCTTCACTACATTAGAGCCGTCCATCTCATCGCTCTTTTTCTTAAGAACGACGCTTAGTTTTTGCTGCCACTCCCGTGACTACTGACTGAAAATTAGCAAGATACTGGTGAAGTATTCGGACTTCTGAAATTGTGCATCTTATTTTTTTTAAAGTTGGTCCATTCGATGTGAACTTTCAGAGTAAAAACATTTACCGTTTTTTCAAAGGGCTTATGATAAAGCATATGACATTTTAGTTATTTTGTTGCTCGATTTTTTTCAACTCATTTTTGGTTTTATGTAATAACCTAAAAACGACTAAACCAATCACTGTGAAATTAGTGACATATAAAAGCTACCGGAAAAAAATCTGTTAAAATGGTGTACTTAAATGAAAAAAATCAGCTGAGTTGGAGAAATTATCAAAAATTTGTAGTGTTACCAATATTCTAGTTGATACTGATTCATGGTATCTGCGCAGCCCTGTTAATGTGCGCCGAAAATATTCTGAACATTACAATAGAAAAATCTGTTGCGGCATATAAAAATTAAACTTTTGGCAGTCGATTGACTAGTGGTAGGTGGCTAGGTAATTGTACTTTCTGTAGGGTATTCTGAGAACTAGTTCATATTCGTTTGGACTTCAGGCCGTATCCCTTTAACCAAAGCGAAGTATTCTACTCATACTTTTATTTTGTTATTAATTTTGTAGGTGGAAGTGAAGGCATTGCCTATTGACAAAAAGGAGCGAGGAGGTGATGATGCAAACCGCAAGATGCCGCGTATCAGCAAACCAGATTCGATGACGTTTGGCGGTCACCCTTACCCCAATTTGGAAACTCAGTATGAAGTGACCGTGAAGGATAAGATGTGCTACAATGCTATCTCCATGATGAAAGTAAGTTAATTTTCAACAACTGGTTGCCTGCAATTATCACATACATTGCAATCCCTGAGGTTATGCATGAGATTACTGGTGGATGGTAAGAAGTACAGAATTCTGCTAAGGGGTTAAAAAAAAGGTGAAGTGTTAGTGAGGAAGCGAGCTAGAAAGAGTTTGATAAGAAGAAGGGTAAAAGTGTACAGGGGAAGGACAAAACAAAACGTGAGATGACATAAAGCTTGAGTAGTAGTAGTGTCACGGAACTCGTCTCTCTCTCCCCACCCTCGTTCCCGATTCTAACATTCCTAACAAGCTGTTCTGTACGTGTTAGATTACAGCACCGTTGTTGTGCGCACTTCCCACTCCCCCTTGTTCATCGTGGGCTTGATGTGTGAAAACCAAATTTTGGAGAGAGCGTCTGAGAAGGCCACGACGCTCATCCGCTCAAACTCTGCATGCGACAGTCAAGTAAGGTGCCATGAATTCATTGCTATACAACACCATGAGCAGAATGGATTCCAATTTATGAATATTCAGGGCCCTTCTTACCCAAATGTGAGACACCTCGCGGAGATGGAGTTGAGTGAGCAGTTAGCGCGGTGTTGGAGGGTTCATAGCAGCATGAAGGGCCCACTACCTTGTAAATACAAGGGGCTGCCTGTTCTGCAGAATTCAAATTCTAGCAAAGAGCAAAAATGTGACCATGATCTAATTTTACCTTTCGAGTGCCTGATGATGACAGTAGCATTGCTGTCGAAAGTAAGCAAGGCTGTGCGAGTGTCTTCTGTATGAAATTGTGCGATGATGGAGGAAGATTGTAGTTTTAAAACTGGCCATCACTGAAACTAACCTTCACAAAACTAACCATCACTAAAAAATTGTATGATTATGCAATCTTTCACGTACATGATCTGGACTCAATCTGGCATTGACGCAATGTCTTCATTCTCATTTGCTCACAAATTTAGGTTATTAGATGGTCACTCCTCCAAAATGCAACATAACTCTCAGCGAAAACTAATTTCTAAGGCTGCACCGATAACAACTTTACCGGTACCGCTATTCAAAATTGTATCCCCATTTGTCATCAAAGGTGTAGTTTTTTGCAAAAGTCCAATAATATTAAAATAAAACAAATTTAAATAGTAACCCACTGTTAAAACCTAGCTAGGAAGATACTCAGTGATTTACTGAGCAAAATGCCGCGAACCACATGTCTTAATCTCGAACGGTTCCAGAGTTATCGATATTTCCGCGAAAGTTGCCGATACCGCGAATATCGGCAGCCGATCCGATCCAGTATCTCTATCGGTGTAGCCCTACCAATTTCTAACAACACAAACCTTCTTAATGTTCCGTGCGATTCACAATCGGGAACTAATATGCGTTGGCACCATGCAATCATTCGCGTGTGTCATCTGGAGGCAGTCTAGCGAAAATGCAATGCCTTTATTGTTATTTATTATCAAATTTAGTTTATTAGATGTCACTCTTCCAAAATTCACCGTAATTCACAGCTGAAACTCTAATTCCTAACCACAAACGTTCGTAACTGCAGGTTTGGCTGCGATCAGCCGTAGAGTTACTAGGAGAGAATGCTTACTCATTAGACTTCCTGGAGAGAGTGACCAGTCGTCTTCTGTCCTGGAGTAAGTGATTCATACGTCCTGACGACACCTTATTGAAAGTGGCGGCAAAAACGTTCCTGTTTGCGAATCGCGTTGGACAAAACGTTAATTTCAGTTAATTTCGCAGCAGAAAAATGATGATTTTAAGGGATATAAAAGTTGATTTTGTTAAATGTATGAAGCTTTTGTTAATTTTTCAGCAGAAAAACTACAATTCCAGGGGTGAGTTTTAACTCCATTATTTCAAGATTTTGACCTTCAAGCATTTTAGGGAGGTGGGGTTTAGCTTCACGTGGGCATTTAATACACAATTTATGCTATGCCATATACAGATCGTAACCATGTTACATTTATTGTTACCATGTGAGGACTTTATGATGCGATGTGTATTTACATGGATAAACACCAGCGATACGCAAATACGTTAATTAAGAATTAACTCCCCGATGAATTTTTTTGGAGGAATTGTTATCGAATTAAGCTGGAGTTGGGACACAACCTCGTCTTAGGAAACCTTGTTCTGTGCATCTTATTGGAGAAGGGGGAAAGCATGTTGATGAGAAAGTGAAAGAAGGGGTAGTGTAAGAAAGGATGAGCCAGAAAGAGTGGTAGAAAAGAGAATAGATTAAAAAGTCGAAGGTGGGAGAGAGAAAGAAATACAAACATAGTGATGACATTACACGGAGATGAGCAACGACGAAGCATGAAGTGTCGAGAGACAAGGCACGGTTGAAGATTAACTTAAAAAGTATTAACCATGCTGTTTTTAATATATTTATTGTACTAACTGTGTTATTTTTGCAGGCCTATGAAAACTACTCATTTGAAGAGTTGCGCTACATGACTCCAGCAGTGAAGCGCCCAAGTGAGAACATGATGGTACGAGCAAACAACGACGGAACGTACAGCGCCAATTGGACTCCTAGCTCTGTGGGATGGTATTCAATTTACGTAACAATTGACGGCTTTGAAATAGGTAAGTGCTTTAGTATTCTGATTAAGCAATTTTAAGCAATCTTTTCTAGTCGTAAAATAATAAGGGACTTCTACAAGAACTGACTCAATATCCTATGTTAATATTAGGCGTATAAGTCTAACGCAAAGAAAATATGTGTAGACGCGACCCAAGGAGGTACACCACGTTGCTGATGACTTAAACGAGACTGTCCAAACCATGTCCAAACCCATCGGGCAAGGCCTACATAAATGCCACACTTTGAAGATTCAGAAAAGATTTCAAACACGCGGGGAGTAAAATAAATAGGTGTAAACGCAGGAAACGCACCAGAGTTCACAAGGTTCGAAAATTTCAAAGATTCTTTATACGTTTCGCAATGAATAAAGTTGAAAAAAGACCATAAAATTGGCACAACCACACCGACGTTGTGCTCAAAGCGATAATGAGGTATCATGGACACGCTTCTTGTTTTGTAGGATACAGAGTGGCGCCCCTGGCAGGAGCTATACGATACTAGATTGAGATCAAATGGTTAATTTGGTTGATTTTGAGTAATGAAAGCATAAAATAGCGATTCTAGCACGTATTACTGAAGTTAAGTATTTTAGGATCGTAAAAACTTATTTTAAGTAGTGTTAAAATGTCAGGTTTTACTGCTAGCCTAAAATACTTACCTGTATTTTATTAATGCTTTTCATATTTTGGAAAATGCTACCTGTCCTAACCAGATTTCAAATGCTCTCCCGGTACATACAATGGCGCACCCCGGGGCCCATGACCACCGCAAGGTGGTGCCCCGCTCCCGCTACTAATCACAGTTTGTTTTGGGACGCGACTGTGAAGTCGCTACCAGATCGTTCCGACCATGAACAAAGGATTGAAGATTGCTTCTTGCCCGGGTAGAACGGGTTTGAAATGTGGTAGACGTTTAAATAAGAGGGATCCGCATGAACTTAGCAGAAAGTGCAGGGAGTGCAATTTTTCATCTTACCAGTGCGACGAACATTGTGTGAATATGGATTTAGACGTCATTCGCGAGATCGAGTCCACACGAGGGGAATCCACCAAACGCTGCGATCGGCGGAAACGAGCTCGTGAACAGTTGGTTTTGCGTGGAAATTCTTCCTCCGATCAACATTTCGACTTATTATTGGACTCTGGGGATGATTCCGTAGGTTCTTCGCTGGATTCTTCGCTGGATCTGCAGAACGAAGCGCGCGCAAAATCACCCATTGTGAAAAACCAGTCCGGGACTGTAGGGAACCAGTCCGGGACTGTAGGGAACCCCCCGTCCGCGTCGGACATTGCCGCCATTGTGGCTAAGTGCGTCGCGGCCGAAATGGACAAACGAAGCTCGTAGAAGGGAAGAACTCAAAGCAGCCGAGGAAAAACTTACTCTTGCAACTCAGCAAAGTATCGTTGACACGTTCGCGAGGTATTTGAAAGTGCCGGACTCGAGAGGGTTAGCACCATCAACGGTGAGTGTTGCTCCGCCAGTCCGGACTGACGACCATGGGACTCAAAAAACGTTCACACCGCCGGGATCACCGCAGCGTACGGACAATGATAGGTATGATATTGATGATTTGTCACCTAAACGTAGAAAAACGGGCCTAATGCACGAGACTAACAGGATGATTGTGGAGAGCACACCATTAATCTCCGACCAGTAGTCGTCGGGGACCGGCCGGACACGCTCCGGACTGGAACCCTATGCATTATCTAGCGGACTGAACAGCTACGGGACCGGCCAAGGATGGCCGGACTCGTTTGTGCACCAGTCCGGGACTGCCACCTACAGCGGCGGACAGCAGGAAGCGGACTGCACGCAGTCCGGACTCCGAGCGAACCTCCAGTCCGGGACTCGGGCGGACATGGTGAATCATTCGGCGGCCACGCTACCGAACGTGCCGTGGGGTTTACCGGGTTCTTGGGACAGCCAGTGGGCCACATACGGGGGCCAGTGGGCTTGGCCTAATTACTACAGTTGGCATCAACAACAGCAGAGTTCCATGCCAAGTGTTCGCGGTGCGTCGGTGGCGGGTGGCCCCCCCCACCCCCACCACCCCCAGTGCTGAGTGGGGCGCCGACACGCTCGCTCAACGCAAATACAGGGGCAACTCCCAGTGCAGTGCAGTGTAGTGTCCCAGGCGTCGCGCCACCCAACGTGTCAGGTTTAAGTGCGAATCAGACGTCTTTGAACGACAATCATGATAGTGATCCGTGCGACGCTCGACATGAGACGAACACAGCGGGCACATCTGGGCCACCGGATCCAGACAACTCGAACGAACAAAGTGATGGAACGGACACCGTGTTGGAGGCGATTGAGTGGAAGTGGGTGGTCGATGAAATTTATAGGTCATTACCAACCACGTTTTGCCCGATTGTTGCGACACCGGAAGTTTCTGTGGGGGAGCCCCCGGCGACCTCCTTTGCTAACCAGGACCGGATCGCAAAAGTCGCGTGTCATTTGCCACAATCCCAGGTACTTTTCCGACAATTGCTGGTAAACGGAGGGACACTCAGAGACAAAGGAAAGGTGCTTTCGGCGGTGGCCCCCCCCCCACCTCCGGACTTAACAAAGGGGAACTTCTTCTTCTCCGTTGGCAATGCAGGGGCTCCAAGGACGACACGGTACCGGACCTTTGATGAAACAGACTACGTCCCCATCGAAAGTCGAATGGACATGGGGTCTGCTCTACCGCGTCCATCGTGGATCAAGGTGGCCACCGCGCAGTACGAAGAGGACGAAAAGTTAATTCGTGCAAGCCTCCGGGCTAATTCTACAGCCGACATGGCGTACGCGGCGGCGACCGCAAAATTGAAGGAATTTTTGGCGGTGGAGCCCGAGGACCGGGATGTGACCGAGATCGACAGTGCGGTAAAACTCCTGAGGAAGGCGTCGGAGTTCCACACCGACGCTATCAACTGGGGAACTCGTTCGCTATTTAACTCTGTACTACACAGGCGAGACGCCGTTCTGGAAGGGACACAGGAACCCCTTTGCAAGGACACAGTGAAAAATCTTCGGTTGCTTCCCATTCACCGGGCACCCTGGTTATTCAACGGCCAGTTACTCTCATCGGCACCCGAACTTAGGGCCAAGGTACAACCGTTACCCACCCAAAGGCGGAACCGGGGCAACGGTAACAACAAACCCCCCCCGCCCCACACCCAGCCTTTTCGTGATCGTGACCCCCGAGGGGGGTTGGCCGTCACCAGTGCTCCGAAACCGCAGACCCATGCACAGGCCCCTAGCAGCAGTCAGACCAGACCGAGCAGGGGTAGAGGGACTCCCAGTAGGGGTGCTTTCCAACGGAATAGGGGAGGCGGCCGCAGGCCCCACTCTGCACGCCATTGACATGCTCCTGGCGCAGTTCCCCCAACCACTACACCACCAAGTGGCCGGCAGGATACAGCGCCACCTCGGAGCCTGGGAAACTATCACGGAGGACCGGTTCGTGCGGTCAGTGGTGGCAAGGGGTTATACCCCAAACTTTATTTCGGAGCCAAAGTTATCAGTGAAACCGCCGCATTGGCTCTTAAACAGGACGGAGCAACCGGAGTATGTCAGCGAAGTGAAGGCATTAGTTCAGAAGGGTGCACTTCAGGAATCCCCCCCAAACACGTGGGGCTTCTACAGCCCAGCGAGGGTGATCCCGAAGCGGAGCGGGGGATCCCGACTCATTTTCAATCTTCGCCACCTCAACGGACACATCAAGTGCGACCATTTCAAGATGGAGACGCTGAACTCCATCCGAGAGGCCGTCCAACAGGGAGAGTTCACCACTTCTATAGACCTGGAGGACGCGTACCTACATGTACATCCGCGTGTGCACCACTTGTTTCGGTTGGTTTGCCAAGGGAGGGTCTACCACTTTGTAGTCCTTCCCTTTGGCCTGTGTACGGCTCCACGCGTATTCACAGTTATGATGAAACCGGTGTTGGCAACGCTGCATCGGCTGCTAGTAGACGTCCACGCTTTTCTAGACGATTGGCTGTTACGTCATGCGAAAAGGACAACGCTAGTGCGAAACACCGACTTGTGCGTCAAGCTGCTGTCAATCTTGGGGTTGGGAGTGAACAACAAGAAGTCGAGACTCACCCCACAACAGGCGTTCGACTTCCTAGGAGCGTCGTTCCAGACGAAGGCGTTCTCAATCCAGCCGTCGGCCTCGAGGGTCGACCAAGTGACATTAGCGGCGGGCACGCTGCTCAGTCAGCGATCAATCTCAGCAAGAGACTTAGCGAAGGTCATCGGGCAGATGGACTCCTGTGCGACGCTTGTCCCGCAAGGTGCGTGGAGAGTGAGGCCAATACATTGGCTGAGGAAAGTGGAGTGGGGAGTCGGGCGATCGTGGGACGACCAAGTGTCACTGGACAGAGCCCCGATCGCAGAGATAGCATGGTGGACCTGCCGCGCCAATCCGGAGCAAGGCGTCCCTATTCACATCACGGCGTCAGACTGGCTTCTGCTCACGGATGCGTCCTCCTCGGGGTGGGGCGCAACCCTGGGAGAGGAACAGACGGCCGGGGTGTGGTCGCCAGCGGAAGCACGTCTCCACATCAAGGCACTGGAGTTGCGAGCAGTCTACTTAGCACTGTGTCAGTGGGCACACAAGTTGAAGAAAGCGACCGTCACTGTCCTGTTCGACAACACGACGGCAGTGTCTTATCTACGGAGGGGGGGAGGCATGCACTCCTTCTCCCTCTACCAAGAAGTGAGCCTCATCTTCCAAGTGTGCGTGAAGTTCGCCATTACATTAGTTCCAAGACACATTGCGGGCAGCCTGAATGTACTTGCGGACGAACTGTCGAGGGGAGGGGAGACCCCGACGACGGAGTGGAAGCTTCATCCAAGTGTGTGCATGTCTCTGTTCGACAGGTGGGGCACTCCGACACTGGACTTAGTTGCAACCAGAGCAAATACCCAGTTACCACTGTTCGTGTCCCCATACCCAGACTCGAAAGCTATAGCGACGGACAGTCTGAGCTTATGCTGGGACGGCATATTCGGTTATGCGTTTCCGCCATTCAAGATCCTGCAGCAAGTACTGAACAAGCTGAAGTGCTCGACAGGATCAGTGATTCTGATAGCACCATGGTGGGAGGCGGCCCCATGGTTCGTGGATCTGTGGAGCCTGAAGACGGAGGACCCGGTCAGGTTGCCACCAATCAAGGACATTCTCTCACAGCATCAGGGCAGGACTCTCCACCCAAATCCGGGGATCCTGCACCTTCACGGTTGGAGGTTGTAAAAAGGGAACTGGGCAGAACCGGTTATTCAAGAGCGGTGGCCGATGTGGTGGTAGACTGCCACAGGGATTCATCGAAGCAAGTGTACGAGGGCAAGTGGAAGGGGTGGACGGATTGGTGCAGACCTAAGGGAATCGATCCACTCCATCCGTCCCCACAAGTGCTGTGCGAGTTTTTAACTTCGTTGTTTCACGGAGGTTTGGCGGCGAGTACCATTAAGGGCTACAGAGCCGCCATCAACTCGGTGCTTATGGTATCCGGAAGCAAGTCTACGGCGAACAGCCCGATTGTGTCGAATCTGATCCAATCGTGTTGTAACATGCGACCGAGAGAAAGGAAGTTATGCCAAGGATGGGACTTGCCCACGGTATTACTTTACCTAGCGGGCCCAACGTTTGAACCACTAGGGAACGCAACACTGGAAAATCTGACGATCAAGACCGTGTTTTTGCTGGCTGTCGCCACGGCAGCACGCCAAGGTGAAATGGCAGCACTAGCAAGAGGGACTGACTTCCTCAGGACAAACAGGGTTTGGTCGAAAGTGACGTTCTTGCCCCATTTGAAATTCAGAGCAAAAACGCTCCGGACAGACGAAACGCCGTCTCCTCTGGTGGTCACAGCGTTGGCCACGACTCTCGAACCGGGCTGTCCAGACAGGCTTCATTGCCCAGTAAGGGCGTTACGGTTTTACCTGGCTCGAACGAAAGATGTGGTGGAGGGTGAACACGGGGAACCCAGGACTGTACCGTGGACACCGTTGTTTGTTAAGTTAGCACCTAAGGGAGACATGCCCACTAGAGAACCGGCGTCGACAGGCGCCATCAGTAAGTGGATATGCCAAGCTATCGAGAGGTCGCACCGAACAGAGGCGGGTGGCCCCTCGATCCATACCAACGCTCACGAAGTTCGAGCTATGGCGACATCGTGGGCCTGGGCAACAGGTGCCACCATCGCAGAAGTACTGGAGGCGGGACGATGGAGGAGCAGGAATACTTTCATCGCCCACTACCTCAGGGGTGTAACAGCAGCAACAGCGGCATCCAGAGAGGTGCGGTTCATGGCTGCTGGTAAAGTAATTAAGAAGTAGTACGAGGGTAAGTGACTCCTTTTGTCCTATTAATACCTGAAGTTTTGTTCGAGGTGTATTGGTAGGAAGGTCATACTTGGCGAGGGTTCGACGCCACTTGGTTTTAGGACAAAGTCAGCATTAATAAAATACAGGTAAGTATTTTAGGCTAGCAGTAAAAACGTGGTTTTACCCCTAAAATTAGTTTTTACTTAGCCTAAAATACTTACTGTACGAACCCGCCCTCCGCCCGCGTCGAACCATTTATGGGGAGACAAACTGTGATTAGTAGCGGGAGCGGGGCACCACCTTGCGGTGGTCATGGGCCCCGGGGTGCGCCATTGTATGTACCGGGAGAGCATTTGAAATCTGGTTGGGACAGGTAGCATTTTCCAAAATATGAAAAGCATTAATAAAATACAGGTAAGTATTTTAGGCTAAGTAAAAACTAATTTTAGGGGTAAAACCCCGTTTTTTTTTAGAAAAACATGTTAAATAAATTTTGTAGAAATCACAAATTGACGCTCATGTTCAAAAAAGGAAAATCTTCTTATTTTGCAAATTGTCGATAGGTAAATTGACAAAATTGTGTTAAAAAATTTCAGTCCGCTTATTTTCTTCAGTCTTCTAACAAATTATGCTTCTGCCACATGCTGCCATATACTGAAATGTTAACATCTTTTCGTCAATTTGGCTATCGTAAATTCACGAAATATGATGATGTATTTCCTTTTTTTAATTTTGAGCATCATATTGTGAGTTCTGAATTTCGGACATTGTAAGTACAGTAATACGATGGTCAGTTTTTTCTGTAAATTTTGTAAGGTGCTATGTTCTGACAAAACCACATTTTAGTACCTTATTGACGAACTCTATTGTTCTCACTCACTGGTTAATATTTGAACCCTCATTTTCATTGCATATTATTTCAGATGAAGTAGACAAAGTCGAAGTAAAGGAGACACCTCAGGGACTGACCCCTCCGACCCAAACCTTAACCAAGAAACATACCCATCAACCAAACAAGGTAAGCAGCTCTTATAATTAATTTGTGTTCGTGTTCAAGTATGAATAGAAGATTACCATCTTAGACGCCTGAAATCACCCTCTTTGTAACAGATTCGTAAATTCGTGGCGAGTAGCAGTGCCGGTCTGCGAATTCGTACTCATCCTTCACTGCAGAGTGAGCAGATCGGGATTGTACACGTCAACGGAACTATCGGTTTTATAGATGAGGTCAGTTTTTTTCTTTGTAAGAATTATGTATTAAAAAGTGTTAGCAGCTTTACTTACATGAAACTTGTCCACAAAAAAGTCTGTGTCATACCAAACCTATTTGCTGAATCGACACCCACTAAAACATCTGCCAAACCGAACCGATTTGCTGAACCGATCGATATCTGCTGGTTAGACCTTTATCGTTGAAAATCGATAGCTGGTAAAAATTTGGGAATATATGAGGGCTGCTGATACCACTTTTTGCCGATCCGATCCCTGTCGAGTACTGGGAGTCCAGTGCTGATACAGATACTGGATATTTTTCTTGTAAAGAAACAGAATTTTAAATATAAAAATAGATGCCAAATCTAGTAACCCTTTGTGTTATGGGCATACCCTGCCAGTATTCATAGGCTTGGTCGAATACACCATTTCCGCCCGTCACTCATCAGATAGTTAGGTAGCGATGAAGTGAATTCTCACCAAATGTAGAATGGGGCTGTTTAAACGTTCTGCATCCCTCTTCATTTCGGGACTATGCATATCGGTGCGTTGTGTGCCAATCCCTAGGTAATCCAACTCCTGGAAATATCCTGTTCAATACTCTATCCCATTGTCTGTACACACAACCTTAAACATAACACCCGCTTTTTTCTTTCTGCTCTGGAGAGGAACAGTTTAAATTTATGGAATGCTTGATGTCTCCGTGGTATAGATGAAACACACGGGTCAATAGGATCTACAAAGGATATAAAATATTTGTCTTCCTGGCTGGCGTCACTGTTGAGGGTTCCCAAATACTTAAGATTAAATCAAGAGCTGCTTTGGAGCTTCTCTTAACCAAAGCAACATGGCATGCACTCGTTGACTTCCTAGAGCGACGTACTGCACGTACAGGGTTGTCTGCTGATATTGGTGTAATCCTTTACACCTTTTCTTCGTGTGCGAATATTCCTCATTGGCGGTATTGCTATATGCGTTAATCGCTAATGCCACTGCACCATATTAGTCATCTGCAAAATTTTTAGCAGCATTTTTAGCAACAACCATAGCACTCCTACTGTCTTTAGGGTTTGTCCCATCTTTAGTTAGCCATAGAGTATGGACGCTTCACTGGTATAGTACCAGCTGTAGTTCTGTGCTTCTTAGCACATATTTAGTATGTACACTACTGATATCTAAATGAATTTCAAGATGAAGTGAAGAACTGCTCTATTGGTGGTGCTTTAAATTAAATCTCTCCATCTGGCCATGGAATGACTAATTTCTGGTTGTCCGTTGCAAATTTATGTCCACTGCAGCTTGTCTTCATTCCAGCAATCAAATTACTTTGCATGTTAGGTACACATAAGACTCCAACAAGTTTTACTGGGACCGCTGCCTCTTTTTTTCTGTATAAAAAGGTGAACATCCCTGAAATCATACATGTGATGTGCCTTCGGCAAAGTCGGTAGGTTGAATGTCAGTTTCTTAATGGTCATCCAACCACTCCTTCACGTGGCAGGAATTGTGCGTCTTTGCAGTGTCTAGTGCCCATTGAGTGTTCTTAAATGATGCGGCATTAGCTTGTACAAGGAAAGTCCCAGTTTGATATCGTAGTTCATCCTGTATGCCCTCAACAGTTTTGAACGCTGTTCTTTGCGAGATTTATTATAGGATTCGAGTAAAATGGTCGGCTTTATTACAGAACACGTAAAGTTTTCTTAGTTTTCAAACCAATCGTCGATGTCGAATGCCGACAGGCTCATTTTTATGTGTCAATTCTATGTGTTTGAATATCTTTTGGTCATAGTGTGACTTTGAAACATTAGAAAGATATCTGATTTCTTGAACGTAGTCTACATTTACCACGTTTGTGGTGACCTCCTCCTCTTTCTGCATTCTTCCTGCCGTGTTGCATCGCTTGGACAGATTATTCGTCTCTCGATGTCGTCCTTCAGCTGGAAGACTATTTCCAAATTCACTCAACAATAATTTCTTTCAATTTCTTTGGTTTGAAGTCTTCATCTTTTAGGGCATACAGTCTTTCTTACTACATAAACCAATGTCAATGGCGGAACACAAATCATCTGGAATGCTTGTTCTCATCCTCCATAGTCTTACCAGCGTCTGTTAAATCCATCACAGCATTCTGCACTCAAGACAAATATTTGGCCTTTGGCTCCGGTGGTGTCATCTGCATTAGGACAAATTCGCTTTGCAGGTGCCTGATTTGGGATAGTGAGTTTGAGTTCCAATACTCTTATGCTTCTGAGGATGTTATGCTGTTCCTGAGTAACGGCTTTAAGTCGCCTTCTAGGGGCAGCACTGCAAATTGTAGTTGTGCTGCTATTGTAGTTGTGGCTTTGGAGGCAAGTGAAGTTCGAGTATTTGCATAAGTGCAGAGTTTCTCAATTGTGTGTGGAATCAAAAGTGTTGTCCCACATTTTTAGCATTTGCAGGGTTTCATACCAGTTTGTGCCTTATACAGTGCTGTCCAACACATTTAATATTGAAGGGTTTCTCATTTGTATGCGGATTCGAAAGTGCTGTCCCACATACTTGCATTTTCCGAGTTTTCTTACTCGTGTTTGGATTCGAAAGTACTGTC
>JAHWFP010149096.1:0-52362 GCA_023313725.1 Lithobius niger
ATCTCCTGACAGGACTGCTGGAGCCTATCGCGGAAATCACCCTTACCACCCTGCGTCTACCGACTCGCAAGTATGGCCCAAAAACCTGGACCAAGCAGGACTGGATTCCACAGCACGTAAACGCACAGCACACTGAATGGCCAGCTTCCGCAGACGAATGGCCAAAGGTGGCTCCGAGGCCTCAGCATAGAGGCTGACCACTGGAGAAGTTCGAAATGCCCCAGTCGCCACACGCAGGCCACTGTGATGCACAGTGTCCAACATCTGGAGAGTCGAGTCACTAGCCGAACCATACACCATGCACGCATAATCAAGTTTGCTGCGGACAATGGCTCTGTAGAGGCGCAACATGGCAGTGCGATCGGCACCCCATGAAGTGCCCGACAGAACCCGCAAGATGTTAAGTGCCCGCAAAGACTTGTCTTGTCTTGTGTTAGCAAGAATATGGCTAAGGCTTAGTAAGATATAGCACTGCTGTTAATTTGGCCTTTTTAAATGTTTTAACCAAATTCTCAGCTGTTCCGTTAGTATCAGGATAATTAAGGAAAGCCGCTAACGAAGTCCACAGAGTACCACTGTTAGATAAGTTAGCAAAGAGGGCCTCAAAATTGAATAACTTACGAAATAGTTTCGTAGTGCGCTCATGTGTGGTAGAACCCCTAGTAAATATTTCTGGCCACTTTGTATATCTACGTATTCTGACTAAGTTAACAATTGATTAAGTCGAGCTTTGTTGTAAATTATAACCCAATAGCCGAAAAAAAAGTACTGTTAAGAGTCGGACTTGGAGAGTCAGCCACTAGAAGTTACCAGCAACCAGGCATTTGGCTTGCTGGAGAGAAAAGCGGGTAGGTAGGGGGAGAGATAGGGAGAGGAGGCAGGAAATGGGACAGAAAGGGGAAAGAGGGGAGGAAAGGAGAGGGAAAGTATTTAATTCAACTACACTTCCAAATTCAAACACGTGTAGCAAAGGGAAAGGGAAGCAGAGGGATGGTACTAGGATGGGGAGGGAGAGAAGAGGGAATGGAAAGGAAGGTGGAACTGGGCAGTATCTGGAGACAAATTACCCGTCTCACTGAACATCTAGGCAACACCGAGATAAAACTGGAAAACAACCACAGGCGAAAGAAAACCACAAATCAAAAAGAAGTAAAATTACCTGTAAAACCAAGGACTGGAGAAACATTGCTAAATAAAACCCTCGGGTGAAACAAAACCCCGGGTGAAGCAGGGTATTACTGCTAGTCAGTAATAAGCCAGACTATTCCAATAAATAGGGAAAAAGAAGATAGTTCAAAATAGAGATGCAGTGTCTGCCCTCCGCAGTGTATGATCGCTACAATATTGCATGAAGAACTTTAATTTCCAGTTTCACAAATCTGTCAGGGCAAAGGTCCATCGTTATGATTGCATATTTAGAAATCTGCCCCGGGGTGGTGCAGGGAACAAGGTGCCTTCTTCCTTTCATCTTTTCTGGCCACATACTAGCCAAGTCCAATTCAGTAATAAATAATTTTAGCTTTAGAATTTGCCTGTCTTGATGAAGGGCTTTAAAAGTTCAAAGACTCAATTATTTACGCAAAACTATAAACAAGGATGCTGTAAATTCTTCATATTCACTTTGACGTGTTGTACCAACAATTCTAAGAAACTATCGAGTCATAAAGCACACATACCTGCAAGGTTTCTTTATATTCCTCGAAAAAATAGCCTTTTCTATACAAAGTCCCACGCAATTTGTTGTATTTTCATTAGTTCCACATGGTTGTGTCCAAGTGTTCCGATTTTTTACCTGCAAAAGAAAAAAATCTTCTTGAGGAACTCATTCAAAATCGAATTGGTTATCTAGTTTTTTTTTTTTTAGTTTGTGGTGGTAAAATGAAGAAAAGATGCATAAGGATGACCCATCCTGCAGGATTTTTATTAATAATATTCTAAACTATGTCTGTCACATTACGAGTCATACAAGCATGAATAAAAAGGAAGTTACTGCAATAAAATACAGCAGAACTAATAAAAACTATTCAAAAATAGACTTTTTGAGCTAGGGTTAACTAAACCAAAAAAATCAAATCCCTAACATACGCAAGTAGGTGTAAGGCACTTGATGGTGCGATGATGGAATTAAAGGAAGCAAGTGCTATCTTTTTCTTAAATTTAATATTTTTTTTGTAAAAAACCAAGCAGCGAAAGAAGAAAGTACGCGTCAGCGAAGATAACCACTTGCATTAGCTGGAACATGTGGTTGGACTGTACCCAATAATGGCACTCTTAAGTGATTGACATTAAGGTTTGCTGCATAATTTTAATTTTAATTCTTCATTTCTCAAAATACATTTCACTCGGAAGTTAGCCATATTTCTTAGTCTTATTTCTTGGGAAAGAAGGTTTATTACCTCGTATACTTTATTATTTGTTTTGGATACAGGTATCTTGCAGCTAATATGCGATCACCGAGACATTTTTTGCAATTTATTGGTCCTGGACTGATTTTAGGATCAAATGGAGTGAATGCTGTCATTTTTGCTTCCCTTCACTTCAGGAAAATATTTAGTAAATGACTAATTACTGAATTCGTACGTCATTGCCAACAACATGTTACGTCGTATCCACAGATTAGTCAACCTTGAATGTAACGTGGTTTATACCATTTGGGTTGTGATATATGTGATTCCATGCCCCCTCCCCACCCCTAAAAAAAAAACACACAAAAACAAATGCGTACAGAGAAACACTCAAAACCTTTATGTGAACACTGGTGGCGCATGCTATTGGTGTGCAAAATAAAGACTTCAAATATACACTTATCGTTCACCAATTTGAATCTTGGTGATGCAATTGTTTTTCTTACAGTAATCAACCTCATATATAGAAAAAAATGAAAGCTGTTTGCATTAGATTATATGTCGATACTGATTTTAAAATCTTTGTTGAAGACTCACACATTTAATGATTGGTTTTAATTATCGGGTAACATTACTTACGATGATTGACAAATCAGGGATGGATTAATCTAATTACTTCCCATATATTTTCAAGGTGGCAACATAGCAATTTTCTCACGCATTGGTTGGCTGCCTTATTATCCTTTTAAAGACTTTAATATCTACGTGTTGGCTGTGTTTCATTGTGTTTTGCTGTGGCATTGATGGAGCTCAATATTATGGGCTGAAAATTATACCACGACAAACGACTAGAACACAGCAGCAGGAGTGCTGAAATGGCCACGCTTCCAACCGTTAGCAAATTATTACCCTATTAGGAAAACGGATTTATAGTTTAATAATCTTTTCGACCTGTTTTCCTTTTATGATTCAGAATATTGGTCATAAACTTGAGAAAAAATTCTTAATCGATGTATTGTTTTATATATCATACCTACTTTTAATAATTAAGTTGTATTCAGCACAACCGTTATTACTATTTACGTTGGGTAAAGTGATTATAATCTAGGGCGTATGGAGCACAATATGCTGCGTTGTGTTTCTATTTCTTTAATCCATGTGAAGCCTACATGATTTGGTGATATATTTTTAATGTTTTTTTTTATTTATGCGTAAGTAATTGTAAAACTGATCTGTTATGCAGAAATGGTGTAAATGAACAACTGCTGATTTGAATTGAGACAAAAATTATGTTGAAGTTTTGTTTTGGACTTGGACTCACGTTTTCATTGCACACCTTTCCTCATGTTATTCTTCTGATGCTCGTTTCGTAAATAACTGTGCTCTTCAGGTAACCCATAAATTAATGATGGTGCCTTGAAGCTAATGTTAGAATATTAGTTTAACAATAGACTTGATCTAAAAGTCAGCCTTTTAATTATTTTTTTTAATTTGTAACTTTGTCACACACATACATCTGACTGGATAGGGAAGGATTGAAAATCGCTGACACCTCATCAAAAGTAAAAGGAAACGAGAATAAAAATAGTAATAAAAATACATAAGTGTTCCATAAGTTTTAAGTTAATAAGGGCAAAATTGTATCGAGAGTGGATTGTTGTCTGTGTTGACCAGCAACTTGAAGAACTACTGTATGATTTGACTTCAGTCTCCCACGTTAAGGCAAACAATTTGACGCATAATATATCCACCCTAGATTAATGTTTTAAAGCCAGATTTTTTAATCAGCCACATTGGGCTGGGTAACACGCATACCATTGATCTCGCATGCATCATTTCACAGTTATATTTTGCACACAGAGAAGAAGCAATTTATGAAAAAAAATTATTGAAAAAGGGGGGGGGTCGTTGATGTAATGTTTCATACTTACTTCCGCAATGCGCAAATTGTATCCCTTTGTCCATGCGTACACTGCAGAGCGATGGTAAAAGTAAGATTCAATAGGTGTGTCTTCGGTTGCATGTAAATTTGTCTGTGACAAAAATAAAACGTAAAGTAGTGCCAGAGAAAGGTGAAAATAAGTAGAAATGGGTTTTCACATAATTTTGTAAAATGGGGCACAGGCAAGAGCAAAAATGGGCACATGAGATATTCCATGAGAAACTGATTAAAATTTAAAAAAATACCAAAAACATAAATTATTGTAGGAGATTCGTATTAGTGAATATGTTACATTGATAAATATTCCTGCAATAAATGGAGACCATTTTTATTACGTGTGAAACATCACATGCTCCTGTTAATCTTCAAAAGTAACCCAAACAAGGAATAATTAAGTTCCAGGTAAGTACTGTGTTAATAATTTCTATTTAAAAATAAAAAGAGTATATGAAAAAGAATGTGAATGTGGTACAGAAGTAGTTAGCCACATTAAGATAGACATAACAATGTTCACAATACACAACTAAATGCATGACACCATCCATAAAATACGTTAAATTCCTGTAAAATCATGAATGTTTGTGTATTTATATCCATTAATTTTCAAATTCTGCAAATATTGTTATATTGGAGTATATTTTAATGTCTCTCTAAAATTTTATCACTTTATATTGAATTCTTTAAAATTCGGTGGTAGAATCTTGTATCAAACATAAATTCTGCTGCTTTAGTGCTTAAATCGAGCACTTTTTTATTATTATTGTTCAAGTCTAGTCATCTCCTTTCCGATCATCCTATTGACACTTACACCATTTTTCGAGATTTCATTTTCACGACTTCAGGACTGGTATTTCATTTTACTTTCAAAGACATTTCTAGGTTTTCAAGGAGTCACACGAACCATGAATTACCTATCGGCAGGTCTGTACTAGGTACAGAAAGAATCTGGTTTATAATATTTTTCAGCAATTTTCTTTAGCCAAGTAGAATGTACCAATCACACCTATCGAGTCCTAAAGTAAAAACTGTAAAATCATGTGAATACAGCAGTAAGGTTTTACGTGGACTAAATAGTACAGGACCACTGCGGGGTATGAAAGATTTTAGGAAAGTTTATTTGTGTTCCTTTGCCTGTTTGACATCAGATCAATTAAACCTTCCCTTAAACATCAAACAAGTTTGTTTTTGTTTTCTAATATATACTGGTTTGATGTACCCTTCCATGTTATTTCTAAAATGTGCATTTGCAAGGAGTACGTAAGACCAACTTGGTATGTCAAAGTATCTCGAATTAGAAAACAAAACAAATAGTTTGATCTTTAAGGTAATGTTTAACTGATCAGAAGTCAAAACAGCAAAAGAACACAAATTAACTTTCCTGTAAGGGGTGTGATACTTCAGTGTTGCTGTACTGTTCAGGCCACGTGAAACATTAACGGCTGTATCCAACTATTACAAACGTAAAAACAATAAAAACTATAGGCCAACTTTCAAAACTTTTGATGCCAAAACACAGAATGTACAATGTGAAGCTGTACAATCTAATACTTTTTGACCAAATTGTTTCATTGTTCTTCAGTCAATTATCTACTTTCTCTTCATCACCCTATTGATGGTACATATAATTTTTCAAGATTTTCAAGCACTTTTCCATGCGTGAAATTTTGGTATTGCTTTCCTGGATATTTCCAGGTTTTCAAGGACTTGTACAAACCCTGAATTACCTATAGAGTTGTGCTAAGCATACGAAGACTATTAGGTTTTTTACCGTTTTTCAGTGACGTTATTTAGCCAAGTAGAATGCACCAATCATTAGCTGGTACATCGTGTACAAAAATAAACATTGTACAAACATTTGAATACAGCAGTAAGGGTTAACGTGGACTAAACATTACAGCAACCTTACAGTAAAGTTAATTTGTGTTCCTTTGCCGTTTTGACTTTGGATCAGTTAAACACTACCTTAAACATCAAATGATTCGTTTTTATTTTCTAGTTACAGTAATGTCTCAAACAAGTAATTCTCAGACACACAAAAAATATACAACTGAATTCAATTAACAACATTCACAAACACACACTCATACAAAAAATAGCAGATGAACTAAAGTATATTCAGTATCAATCAGGTTATATTTACAAGGAAAAGTTCAAAACGTCAGTATCCTAAAACAGAAACAAGAATCTAAATAAATACAATAACTATGCTAAAAAATCATCAGTGGTTGGGGTATAAAGGAAGACACAATCGCCACGCGTAGAAGCCATCATAACCAATGCTTCGATTACACTCTTATTATTAAAAGCGATACAAGTTCCAGTGATACAAATCTACTATAAATAGGTTTAAACATTCAGGCATGCAATACAGTCAAGGACCTCAGTCAGAAATACTTACGGTGAGGATATCCAGTTGAGGTTTAAACTTAATCCTTGAGTTAAGCTAGGTAATAAGGGAAAATGGTGATATCCATCACGAAATAAGTTGAGGACTAAGCAAAATTTAGCCTGTAGGTCGAGGACTAACTTAATAGTGAGTAGTTAGCCCCGATATGTAAAAAGCGATGATATCCATCTACAATTAGCGTTATTCCTAAGCTTTAACAACATTTTAACATAAGTATATCGAGGGCTAATTAATCCTGAAGGTGGATGTCTAAGGAGTAAAGAGTTAACAAAACCCCAACTTAGTCCAACATGGATATCACCAACTTTTTTCTCAGTCCACTAATTCCCAGGTCGAGGGTTAGTTACACCCAGGGCTAAGATAATCCGGGGCTAGTTTAGGCCTCAACTGGATATCCCCACCATAAGATTTATAAAACAAAATGTAAATAAATAAAAAAAATTAATAATATTTACACAGATTGGGAAAAAAATTTGCCCTTAAACCCGTTGATTCAAATATAGACCCCAAGTCAATCACCCACCCCCACCTTTGCCACTACCTTACCCATCTTATGCCAGATGAAAAGTATAACTGTACATACAGACTAACAAACCACCCCTGTCTGTGTGTAATTGTTGTTAGAGATGAGGGGACAGGAAGAAGTCTCGTTTGGTAGATTTCTTTTTTTGGGGTGGGGGGGGGGGGGGGAGCGGGTCAGGGTGAGCAATCCTGTGTATTGCATTCGACAGTTGAAGAACGAAGGACACAATCGCTACGCGTAGCAGAAATCATAACCAGTGCTCCAATTAAGCCCTTATTATTAAAAGTGACATAGGTTCCAGTAATATAAATCTACAAACATTCAGGCATGCAATATGACCAACGTAGATTTTTTTGTGGGGGGGGGGGGAAGGAAACAACTGCCATCCCACCGTTACGCCCAAGACAGCATCTCATTCTGACAAATGGACTTCAGTCGAAAATACTTAGATTTATTAAACAAAATGTGAATTAAAAATTAATAATATTTTGGCACAATTTGGGGGAAAAAATTTGCTCTTAAATCCGTTGATCCAAGTGTAGACCCCAAGGCAATGCCCTCTCCCCCACCATCACCATCACCTTACCAGATGCCAGATGAAAAGTATAAGTGTAAGTACAAACTAACAAACCACCCCTGTCTGTGTGTAATTGTTGGCAGAGATGAGGGGACAGGAAGAGGTCTCATTTGGCAACTTTCTTTGTTGTAGGGGAAGTGGGTTAGGGTGAGCAATCCTGAGAACACAGACGACAATCGCTACGCATAAATATCATCATAACCAATGCTCCGATTTCACTCTTATCATTAAAACCGACATAGGTTCCAGTAATACAAATCTACTAAATAGGTCTAAACATTCAGGCATGCAATACGAACGTGTTCGGTTTTTAGGGAGAGGGGGGGGGCAACAACCACCTTCCCACCATCACACCCATTAAAACATCTCATTCTGAAAAATGACCTCAGTCGGAAAAACTTAAGATTTATAAAACAAAATGTAAATGAATAAAACAAATTAATAATATTTTGGCACAGCTTGGAGAAAAAAATTTGCCCTTAAATCCGTTGATCCCAGTCTAGACCCCAAAGCAATCTGCCACCCCCCACCATCGCCACCACCTTACTGCATGCCAATGAAAAGTATGAAAAGTATAACTGTACGTACAGACTAACAAACCACCCCTGTCTGTGTGCAACTGTTGGCAGACCTGAGGGGACAGGAAGATGTCTCGTTTGGTAGCTTTCTTTGTTGGGGGGATTGAGTTAGGTTGAGCAATCCTGTATATTGGATTCGTTATTCAAACATAATGCGTGTTAGCATTTAAGTTAAGTAAAAAAGTGTGCGATTCAAGACGAAAGACGAAGCTCTCTGTTTATTTTTCTATAGAAAGTGATCATGAATGAATTTAGAATTCTGCCTTTATTATGTAGCGCTCTCCCTGCCTTCCAAATTCGTCATGTACCGAGAAAATATAGTGGCTCCTCTGTACTACAGTTACGCTCCTAGTACACTTCTAGTGTCTCATACGTTTGTAGAATTGATACTACAAAAACTGTTACACGAAATAATCGATTATACAATAATTATCTTATTACCTGGAGCCGACATAACTACTTGAATTGTCAATATGGCATGCAAAGCGCAAAGTAGCCGCCATTTTTGTTTTTATTGGTTCGCCCAAAGAAGAATGACCGATAAGACTCCGTTTTTCGTGCGATATTGTCAAAACCTGAAACTAACTAGCATAATTCTGGTTTAACTTATTTTCCACACGGACGCATAATTGGGAAAAATATTTGATCAAGGACCTAGAACCCCTCATAAGCAAACGATTTCATCATAAACTGTTCAACAACAAAGCCTATAATTTGCTGGCACGTGTTCTCATAGAAAATAATGGTTGCTCGATTGACATTCTGGGACTTCCTGCCTGACACTGGAAGTGATGCGACTGCTCTGTTTGAATAAACGACTCGAGTGGGACGTGACGTCACTAGACACTAGTCCTAGTGACGTCGTAGTGACGTCACGATGCAACTCCGTTTTCTCTTCCAGCAGTATTTCAATAACTGCTTTATGCATGCATAGGCAGTTAAAAAGAGTGCAACTGAAAATAATTCATGTTTTTGATAGGACAGTTTGAGTACGGAAAATAATGGTCATCATTCGATGGTGATTAACTTCAGCTGATTCTGTTGAGTGTTGCAGGCTTTCCCTGTGTTGTTCAGTGCCTTAAATCAAGTCTTCCAACCAAATTTCGTTTGAATAGCTTCATGGATTTGGCGATCCATAGCTATGGTTAACCAATTTTTGCACACTTGTTTGATTGGGCATCTTGAATTTTCATGAAAGATGAATAGTAGTTTTTTTTGATTAATAAGTTATTCAGTATACTCCAATTCAGTTGTGTTCAATTTGATGGTTGATTTATAAGATATAAGTCAAAAACTTCTTTTCTTACTATTTTGTTTCCCAATTTTAGATTTTTTGCCACAGGTAAAAAGAATACAAAGTACCAAAGTACATGAGCCGTTCAGCCTTAATTCAGAGAATTCCTACCAAATTTCATTCAAACCCATTCATATGTTTGTCTGTTACTGTGGAACAAACAGACAGACACATGGCCAGTCAGAACCAAATGCCTTTTGAACGAAAGTTGTAAGAGTTCATTAGTTTGTTGCTAAACGAAAATCATTATGTAATAGTATTGTGCTATCTCCAGAACAAGTGAATACGTTAGTATAAATATAATCTGCTTGACTAAAAGGATACTGATGTTTGAACTTTTAGTTGTACATACACTGTAACCTGGTTGAATAATTCGATTCATTTATTTTTGTGTGTGTATGTATTTGTGATTGTTCCTTATTGAATTCAATTGTACGTCCTTTTCGTATTTGAGATTGCTATTTTGAGGCATTACTGTAAATACGATGTATTGTGATTTGAAAAAATCAGTTTCGTTCTTAGTTGTAGTCATGTTTCATTTTTTTTTTTTTGCACCTTGTTTTCTCTTTTCTTTTTCGGAACGAGACAACCTGGAGCCACTCTGGGGAGTGAACTTGATGCGGTAAACTGAATGTTTTTAAAAGGAGACTAAATTGTGTAATCTGAAAATCTGCTTCCATTCCACATATTACCATATAACGACCTGTAAAACCCAGTACTGATGCAGCATGGAAAGGTGATTAATGATACCATTGGAACGTCCTCAGTAACCTCTACCTCTAGATTGGGGAAACATTTGCCGTAGTATATCAACTTGATGAATATACTTTCTTCTCCAGACGCAATAGGAAGTCATTACTCCTTCCATAGTGCAGGGAAGTTTGCCTGGACTACATGGTCTGTATAACTTCCAGGGATTGTCATAACCAGGCCTGCTCTAACATGTAGGCCTATTCAGTTTTAATCATTACTTAATGCACGGTGATGACATCACACTAACACATCCACATGCTAAAAGTGTAGTCATTATAATGGTTATCTGAAAACCCAAACAAGTCACCGTGGGTTAGTTTTGATAACCCACAGTTTTTTGATAATCTAACACTTTTACAGGCTCTACACAACCCCTAGTCCACCACGTGACATAATGGCCTTCTGTTCATAACTGTACAACACACATTCAGCCAGCACATCAACTCAAACTAGCGTAAACAGGCACACTGGCGACATTTTTCATGGTGCCAACACGGAAAAAATGTCACAAACTAAGCTTATAAACCCGTCAACCTTTTTGTTCCCATGGTAAGAAAGCTAGGCTACCGACACTTTGAAATGCACGTAAAGTCATAAGAGACTTAAGTGAATAGAGAATTTTATACTGTAATATTGTTTAAACTACTAAAGTAGAAAAAATATGGCTATACTTAAACATAAAAGTAGGTGACTGGGACTGGGTAATGTGACGGCCTCCCTTAATTGTGACATTCGTAGACAATAAGTTTCTAACCCAGAAGTTTCTGTTTCAGGAATTTACATATCAGTCGTATGTAAACATTCTTAAATTCACAAATAAAATTTACAAATAACAAATTTTTAAAAACTCAAATAAGTTGATAAGTTAGTTTGATGTTGATGAATAATTGCTCATTTGCTGGAAACGGTTAGTCCAATATCTCGGGGGTAAAGCAGAAATCCACTCGCGCTAGCATGCTTATGAGATTTCCCTCCCCGATATCGGACTAGCCATTTCTTGCAAACGAGCAATTATCTCCAAAAACAGCCTATTCCTCACGGATGTCTATTACGTAAAATCAAATATTATTTTTTCATTTTGTTTTTATTTTTAGTCTCTAGGTGTAGTCAATTTTATTCAGTATACATAACTGCAAATCAATCTTTTTTTTGTTTTGTTTTGCTCTTATTAGTAGTGGAGCAGCGTACGCATCCACCCAAGTAGTGACGTCACAGATCACATGACCAACCGGAAGTGATGTCACAACCCAAGACGGCGGCGCCCATAGACACAAGATAGCTGTAGGTTCAGTTTCGTTTTAGTTTTTAAAGGTGAACAAGTCAGAACATGTAGCTAAGTGCCGAAAAGTGTCTCGCACATCGAATATCAGTATTACAGATATACAAATAATTAATAAAATCGTGTACAAAACATGTTTCCAAAAAAAAAACGACTTTAGAAAGTGACAGCCCAATGTAATTCACACGCTTGGAGACAGAATAGGAAGTAAGGTGAACCCTACTTTTGATGAAAGCCATGTAGACATGTGGGGGGGGGGATTGAGGATTAATGGCGCTTCGACAACTTGGTCATTAGCGCCAACCTCAGTCACAGTGCAGTGGTCCGGGTTGCCACTGCACCACACATTACAGAGATGTTATTCAAACCCCTAATCTAAATCTTGTCATACATCTGTACCTCCTGCAAAAATTGAAAAACACCAGACAGGAGGACAGACTTATCGCCCAACTGACGCGCAATGTCATGCGGAAGATGGAACCGACGACGAACACCATCAAGATGGCGACAATAAACAAGTAAGTGCCGGACCGTAAGTGGCCGTCGACACCAAGAACATTCAGGAGGGTCAACCCCCCGCAAAAGGAAACAGTGAATAAGTCGGGTGTGACCAATTCGCAAACGGGCCAACACAACCTCCTCACGTCGACTGCGGCGACACGCCGAGTGCCACTCCTCGACAGTGCCTTTAATGGCCCGTAACTTATTACCGTCCTGTCTGTTTGCCAAAAAGCGTGTAACCTCAGACGCAGAGTTGGAAAGGCATCTGAGGGAACAAGGCTGAGAGACCTACCTAGAGGGCCAGAAAGGGCCCCTTTCGCAGCAGAATCAGCTTGTTCATTCCCTGCTATCCCAACATGGCCCGGGATCCAGCAGAAAAGCACGGTTTTCCGCTGGCCAGGCAAGCGGGAAAGCAAAGCTTGGACACGTTGTGTCAAGGGGTTCCGTGGATTGTAAGTCGCCAAGGACTCCAGGGCACTCATGGAATCACTAAAGATAATGAAATGCGTGCCCTGAAGGCCAAGGATCCAATCCACCGCCAAACCGAGAGCCAAGAGCTCTGCAGAAAACACAGAATAGCCTGATGGAAGGCGATGGGCAACCGTCACTCCCTTACAAACACAAGCACAAGCCACGCCAGCGTCTGACTTCGACCCATCAGTAAACAGCCGCTGATAACCGCCATACTGAGAACACAGCCGCCGGAACTCCTGCAAGTACCTTGCTAGCAGAGTGGAACTCTTCGGGAGGGACGCCAGAGCGAAAATTAAAATGCCACTTGGGACAAGCCAAGGGGCCACTGCATCCCCCCAAGCCTCAAGACGCTGGGCATTTCAAAGGCTATCTCCTGACAGGACTGCTGGAGCCTATCGCGGAAAGCACCCTTACCCACCCTGCGTCTACCGACTCGCAAGTCTGGCCCAAAAACCATGGACCAAGCAGGACTGGATTCCACAGCACGTAAACGCACAGCATACTGAATGGCCAGCTTCCGCCGACGAATGGCCAAAGGTGGCTCCGAGGCCTCAGCATAGAGGCTGACCACTGGAGAAGTTCGAAATGCCCCAGTCGCCACATGCAGGCCACTGTGATGCACAGTGTCCAACACCTGGAGAGTCGAGTCACTAGCCGAACCATACACCATGCACGCATAATCAAGTTTGCTGCGGACAAGGGCTCTGTAGAGGCGCAACATGGCAGTGCGATCGGCACCCCATGAAGTGCCCGACAGAACCCGCAAGATGTTAAGTGCCCGCAAAGACTTGTCTTTAAGTTGGCGCAAGTGTGGAAGCCAAGCTAACCTGGAATCGAACACCAGACCCAGGAAACGTGCCTGTGGGACAACAGGAATCTGCGCCTGCCCCAAGTACAGGCAAGGATCCGGGTGCAGTGTTCGTTGGCGGCAAAAGTGAATGCACACAGTCTTGTCCGGAGAAAACCGGATACCATTACTGACTGCCCAGGTCTGGACTTTGTTAATGTTAAGGTCTGGACAGCTAGCAAAAGGCTAAGTCCACCGCTGACCAATTGCCCGTTGCCAAGTTACAGTGTGTCATGGCTCCATCGTTCAGGATCCTTCCCTTGTTGTCAGTATTTGGTCCTCCCCACTGGACATGGTGGCTGTTAAAGTCGCCCAGCAAGAGGAACGGGGCAGGAAGCTGTCGAACCAGGCCCTCCAGGTCACCAACCCCAAAGACCTCATCCGGTGGCAAATAAAGCGAACAGACAGTAATATCCAATTGGAAAGAAACTCGAACTGCTACGGCCTGAAATCTAGTGTGCAGAGGCACACTGGCATGCGGCTGAGAGTGTTGAACCAGCACTGCAACACCACCATGTGCACGTGGCACAGGGTCTGCATCCAGACGGTAGACAGAGTAACCCCTAACAACCGGATTATCCGACGCCTTAAAGCAAGTTTCCTGAAGGCAGCAGCACAGAGGTCGCCAATGCGATAAAAGCAGCCGCAGCTCTTCAGCATGGGTCCGATAACATTGACAGTTCCACTGAACGATGGTATGCGCAGGCATTAGGGCGGGCTTAAGACAACACCATCCTCCTCAACTCCTCCTCTGGGCGATCCGAAAACATCTGAATCCTCACCCGAATCAAAAGATGGAGTGAGGTTCAGAACAAAGTTGTCCTCGGAAGGAGGAAAAAGTTCCGGAGAATTAGAACAGGAAATCTCTTCCTGCTTAATGGGCAGAGTAGTATCACAATGTTGAGGGGACACAATGGACCCCTCAGCAAGCTGGCCGTTCAACGACCGTTTCACCGTCTCTCCCGGTGGAGACGTCTTTACAGGCGGAGTTGAGGCTTTACCAGCAGAAGCCTTCTTCTTTGACGGCTTCTGTGGCGCACTCCGGGCAGGCGGAGGCTTAGCCGAAGCCTTCACCTGCCTGGGAACAGTTAGAGCATCAGGAACAGGAACAGTAACAGGAGCAGAAGCAGAAGCATTTGCAGACTGGGCAGAAGTCGACGGCACGGCAGCAACCGGGTCTGAAGGACCCAAAAGACCCTGCAAAGATGGATGTTGCTGGGTCAACAAAGTAACAAGCATGCCCACCGTCCTCGTCAAAGACCTGAGCTCAGCGCGCAAATCCGCCAAATCAGCAGACTCACTAACTGGGCCAGGCAATGACGCACTGCACACCTGGGCAAAAGAACGTGTTATCGTCGGCGCCGATAGTTTGGCTTTCTTCCGGGCCTCTGATTAGGAAAGCCCGTCCTTAACCTTCAATTCCTGAACACGACGTTCCTCAACATAAACATGGCAGTCCCGTGAAGAGGCCTGGTGCTGACCACCGCAGTTGACGCAGCGCGCCGGGGCAGCACAATCAGTGCCCTCATGGGCTGCCTGAGCGCAGCTAACACAGGTTGGCTTAGCCTTACACGAACCGCTGGTATGACCAAAGCGTTGACAGCGGTAACATCGCATTGGGTTCGGGACATAACATCTGACCTTCAACCGCAGGTAACCGGCAGTAATGTGCTGCGGTGCAACCGGCGAATCAAAGGTCAGGAAAAAGGTGTCAGTTGGCTGGGCACCATTCTCGCCTTTCCGCGTCAAACGCCTAACGGCCGTAACGCCTTGTGACTTGAGTTCGTCCAGGATGACATCATCACTGAGACCCCTCAAATCAAAGCACGTCACGACCCCCTTACTGCTATTTAAGGTACGATGCGGCTCCACACGCACCGGGCATAACCCCAGTGCACTCGCCTTCAAAAGCCTCTTTGCCTGAGCATCGTCCGCAACCTCCACAAGGTATCCCCCAGCACGGAGCCGAGAGACACTCTTCGGATCTGAACCACAGATCCCCTTTAGCGCTTTGTGGACAGCGAAAGGACCGAGTTGTGTAACATCTCGGCCCTCACCTGTCACCACCAGGAACTTCGGGACTTGGTCCCGACTCTTACGAACGTCTGGTAACTGGGCACTAGGCCCAACCATCTCAGGTTCCCTCCTCTGGCGCTTGCTAGTGCGGCGAGGAGGGGAAGAATTTTGGGGGGAAGAAGATTTTGTGGGGGAGGGGAGGGAAGAAGTTGCCATAGAGAGCAAAAAGAAGTCGCGGCGGTGCGCTCCCCAGAAAAGAAAGCCCCGCGCGGCACTCGGGTGATGCAGGGCCGGAAGCCGCATATCCAGGGCCCTGCACCAGGAAGCTAACACCGCTGTCTATCTCGGTGAGGTGGCAGCCTAAGCATGCCGAGAGGTGAGGCCACCAAGGAAGCCGTACACACCACCTCCCTCGATAACCCAAACAGTTCGGGTCCGTGATGCAGATGGATACAGCACAAACCGCCTCCCCACATCAACAGGACCCGAAAGGTCATAGCCGATTGACCCTAGGCCGGCTCGCCCAGGCCACCCGTCCTCCGGAATAAGGAGCCAAAGCCCGAAAGCCAGGATCTCCGCCTCCACGGATTACTAGGTTGCAGCACACGGCCAACATGCTGGGGGATGAGGATGAAAAGCCCAGTGGCCAGAATGGGCAAATCGGAATCACACCCAAAAGGGGATTCAAACCGCCAAACATCCTCTAATCAGCCACCCCGGGCCCGGTTTGTCTGGATGTCCCTTCACCTCTTTGTGACTAGTGCTCGCGACGGGTGTTAAACCTGCCTGCCATACACACCGTAGGCGCACTTGCACACCGTAGTGTTGAGGTTGCTAGTGTTAAAGACGGACCAAAAAACCCTCCGCCATGCAGACCCTTGGCACACTAGCAGACCGTGATCTTGGGTTCCCTTTTAGTCGCCTTCTACGACACGCAGGGGTACGGTGGGCTTATTCTACCCCCAGCCCACAGGGGGATGTAGACATGTGGGAATGGAGCCATCGGGCGATAGCATTTATAACTGTAAATCGAACTGACAACATGTAATAAACATAAACGCTAAGGATAAATGGCAGACACAATATCTTGCAAGTTTATTTACACCAGTCAGAAGGCATGTCATGTACATACAAGCTGTACAATTGAAGGTTATCACTCGTATACGTACAGTATCTATGTATAAATGCACAGATTAAAGGGGAGGTCTCCTCAAATAATGACCATAAAAGGGAGGGAAACTCCGGACATTATCTAGTACATATTTCTTAGTATCGACACAAGCAATCCCTAAATTATTCTGTAAAACAGTGCACACTTTTGTGCTGATAGCTTCGTATAGATGTTTGATTATTGGCAAATGTCTTATGTTCAGGTAAACAAGTCAAGTAATCAGCAAGCATTAGTCTTGTCTAGTACATTCCACTGTATTCCTTTCCCAACTTTTTCGTTTTTCCACTACATTCAAATGAATACATTTTTGATCGAAGTCCAACGTACTGTGAAATTGGACAATTACACGTCTTGTCCGTAAAAGTCCCAAGTACTTTTTTGTTATGTTCACTGTACAAAAAGTGTTCTTTAGGATCGTTACTAGTGTCAAATAAATGTAAAGGTTTCTTTCATATCTTCTTATATGTTTCGTGTGGCAACCTCGCACATCAGACTGTCAGTGTTTGACAATAAGAGCTTACGTTGCTCACCATACCGTTCTTTCATGAAATTAAAGCGAAATCGGTACATTACAAGCTTTGATTGTTCCAATATGGACACGCCCACAAAAAAAGGCTTATCTAAAATTACCTTAGGCTTGTGCATTTTAAACAGAACCAAATCGGAACTAAAAATGCCAAAATGCTGATTACTTGCCAAATTCACCAAATGTAATGAGGGTGAATTCATAAGTTTTAAGGCTTTGGCCTCATCAACGGTTAGTTTAATGTTTACACGTTTCCGTACGTTCTCACACATCTTACCAAACAAAGAACGAACCGTCAATTTGTACATGTTTCTTTCAAACTCTTTCGTAGCAGTCCGTCATTTTGAAGTGTTGAAATCAACATACAGTTTAAGCCAGCCTTTTTGGTAAATTTGATTCCTTCAGTAATTTTAGTTAAAACCATACCATGTTGCAGATAATAAGTGAGATTTTTGGGGTAACATATATAATCTTTGCGTGGGTTTAAGTGTGGTATGTGTTTACATGAAGTGGGAAGATTGGGCGGGGCCAGTTTAGCGTTAAAAGGTGACAACATTTCCCGAGTTACTTCAATATTTTCAGGAGTCAAGGGGTAATCCGAATGTAAATCACAAAGGGCATCAGGATACTGCAGATCCACCTGTAAAAAATAACCAGTCCCATCGGGGGCTGTAGTAACGTTCAAGGTGGCAAGCTCCTTTTCAGTCAACCACCTAAAGTCCGAAAAAGTGGATTGCTCAAACAAAAACCATACAAGTTTGTTGCATCATAGTAAATAATATACGTAATGAGCTTAGAGGTGTCAAAAGCATCCAAAAGGGGATTACCCGCTTTACAATACCTGTTAGGGATAATGGAAACTCCACCCCTCAAGCCATTATAACTAAAATTATACATATCGATCTAGTCAATAGTTCCAGCCTGGCCCCCGTCATGCGCAGCTGACGCCCAGCTGACGCTCAGCTGACGCCCAGCCCAGCTGACGCCTGGCAAGGTGTAATACTGACAAGGATCCACCTTATACTGTTAGATGCAAATAGTTCTAAAATTTTCGAAGCAGTTGGCTAACTGGGCTGTATCAACCATAACATACAGATCGTGATAAGAACCCAATGTAGTACAACCAGTAGCAACCCAAATGGTATGTGCGTACGTGTACTCTTCGTACGCAATGTGATTTCCTGTTAAATCTGAATAAAAAGCGTCTTTAGGCGGTAGATGTGTTTCCACAAATTTTTGGAAACCGGTCATGTAATTGTACTTTACACACCTTTTTTACTCAGTAACTGATTCGTTTCGGGAAAAGTATGTTCCAAAATGTGAAACACGCTTACTGTATCGACCAAATTACCCAGAGAGAAGACGAAAAAAGATAGGAATCTAAAAACTTAAAAGGACCGATTTTAAGGGCCGTGAACCATTGGGTATTTTGCTGTATGACAGAAATGAAGGTATTTTGTAAGTACTTTAACCCTCTCGTTAGGAAATGTACGTCATAGTTTTTCAAATTATGGAATAAAATGGAAAATTTATCTTTACAAATTTATCAAATTACATTTGGAATGGGAGGCTCCTCTGTATTGACCAGTGAGGTGACAATAGTCTTGTACCCTATCATTGTCCCCCTGTGGGCTGGGGGTAGAATAAGCCCACCGCACCCCTGCGTGTCGTAGGAGGCGACTAAAAGGGAACCCAAGATCACGGTTTGCTAGTGTGCCAAGGGTCTGCGTGGCGGAGGGTTTTTTGTCCGTCTTGAACACTAGCAACCTCAACACTACGGTTTGCGAGTGCGCCTACGGTGTGTATGGCGGGCAGGTTTAACACCCGTCACAAGCACTAGTCCAAAAGAGGTGAAGGGACATCCAGACAAACCGGGCCCGGGGTGGCTGCTTAGAGGATGTTTGGCGGTTTGAATCCCCTTTTGGGTTTGATTCCGATTTGCCCATTCTGGCCACTGGGCTTTTCATCCTCATCCCCCAGCATGTTGGCCGTGTGCTGCAACCTAGTAATCCGTGGAGGCGGAGATCCTGGCTTTCGGGCTTTGGCTCCTTATTCCGGAGGACGGGTGGCCTGGGCGAGCCGGCCTAAGGTCAATCGGCTATGACTTTTCGGGTTCTGTCGTTGTGGGGAGGCGGCTTGTGCTGTATCCATCTGCATCACGGACTCGAACTGTTTGGGTTATCGAGGGAGGTGGTGTGTACGGCTTCCTTGGTGGCCTCGCCTCTCGGCATGCTTAGGCTGCCACCTCACCGAGATAGACGGCGGTGTTAGCTTCCTGGTGCAGGGCCCTGGATATGCGGCTTCCGGCCCTGCATCACCCGAGTGCCGCGCGGGGTTTTCTTTTCTGGGGGGCGCACCGCCGCGACTTATTTTTGCTCTACATGGCAACTACTTCTCCCCCCTCCCCCCAAAATTCTTCCCCTCCTCGCCGCACTAGCAAGCGCCAGAGGAGGGAACCCGAGATGGTTGGGCCTGGTGCCCAGTTACCAGACTTTCGTAAGAGTCGGGACCAAGCCCCGAAGTTCCTGGTGGTGACAGGCGAGGGCCGAGATGTTACACAACTCGGTCCGTTCGCTGTCCACAAAGCGCTGAAAGGGATCTGTGGGGGGGGGATTGAGGCTTAATGGCGCGTCGACAACTTGGTCATTAGCGCCAACCTCAGTCACAGTGCAGTGGTCCGGGTTGCCACTGCACCACACATTACAGAGATGTTATTCAAACCCCTAATCTAAATCTTGTCATACATCTGTACCTCCTGGATCTGTGGTTCGGATCCGAAGAGTGTCTTTCGGCTCCGTGCTGGGGGATACCTTGTGGAAGTTGCAGACGATGGTCAGGCGAAGAGGCTTTTAAAAGCGAGTGCGCTGGGTTCATGCCCAGTGCATGTCGAGCCGCATCGTACTTTGAACAGCAGCAAGGGGGTCGTGACATGCTTTGATTTGAGGGGTCTCGGTGATGATGCCATCCTGGACGAACTTAAGTCACAGGGTATTACGGCTGTGAGGCGTTTGACACGGAAAGGCGAGAATGGTGCCCAGCCAACTGACACCTTTTTCCTGACCTTTGATACGCCAGTTGCACCGCAGCACATTACTGCCGATTACCTGCGCTTGAAGGTCAGGAGTTACGTTCCGAATCCGATGCGGTGTTTCCGCTGTCAACGTTTCAGCCATACCAGCGGCTCTTTTAAAGGTAGGCCTACCTGTGTTTCCTGTGCTCAGGCAGCCCATGAAGGCGCTGACTGTGCTGGCCCGAAGCAGTGCGTCAACTGCGGTGGTCAGCACCAAGCCTCTTCACGGGACTGTCGTGTTTATGTTGAGGAACGTCGAGTGCAGGAACTAAAGGTGAAGGACGGGCTTTCCTACTCGGAGGCCCGAAAGAAAGCCAGGCTACCGGCACCGGCAATGACTCGTTCTTTTGCGCAGGTGTGCAGTGCGCCAACGCCTGGCCCAGTTAGTGAGTCTGCTGATTTGGCAGATTTACGCTCTGAGCTCAGGTCTTTGACGATGACGGTGGGCAAGCTTATTACTTTGTTGACCCAGCAACATCCATCTCTGCAGGGTCTTTTGGGTCCTTCGGACCCAGTTGCTGCCTTGCCGTCGACATCTGCCCGGCCTGCAAATGCTTCTGCTCCTGCTGCTGTTCCTGCTGCTGTAACTGTTCCCAAGCAGGATGGGGCTTCAGCTAAGCCTCCGCCTGCCCGGAGTGAACCACAGAAAAAGTTGAAGAAAAAGGCTCCTGCTGGTAAGGCCTCATCACCACCCGTGAGGACGTCGCCACCAGGAGAGAAAGTGAAACTGTCGTTGAACGGCCAGCTTGCTGAGGGGTCCGTTGTGTCCCCTCAACATCTTGATACCACCTTGCCCATGGAACAGGGAGAGATTTCCTGTTCCAATTCTCCAGAACTTTTTCCTCCTTCCGAGGACAACTTCGTTCTGAACCTCACTCCATCTTTTGATTCGGGTGAGGATTCGGATGTTTTCGGATCGCCCAGAGGAGGAGTTGAGGAGAATGATTCAGTCTTCAGCCCGCCCTAATGCCTGCGCATGCCATCGTTCAGTGGAACTGCCAAAGTTATCGGACCCATGCCGAAGAGCTGCGGCTGCTTTTGTCGCAATGGCGGCCTCTGTGCTGCTGTCTACAGGAAACCTGCTTTAAGGGGTCAGATAATCCGGTTGTTCGAGGTTATTCTGTCTACCGTCTGGATGCTGACCCTGTGCCACGTGCACATGGTGGTGTTGCAGTGCTGGTTCAACACTCTCAGCCGCATGCCAGTGTGCCTCTGCACACTAGATTTCAGGCCGTAGCAGTTCGAGTTTCTTTCCAATTGGATATTACTGTCTGTTCGCTTTATTTGCCACCGGATGAGGTCTTTGGGGTTGGTGACCTGGAGGACCTGGTCCGCCAGCTTCCTGCCCCTTTTCTGTTGCTGGGCGACTTTAACAGCCACCATGTCCAGTGGGGGGGACCTCATACAGACAACAAAGGGAGGATCCTTGAGGAGTGGATGCAGAGGGGGTCTCTCTGAACGATGGAGCCATGACACACTGTAACCTGGCCACGGGCAATTGGTCAGCGGTGGACTTAGCCTTTTGCTCGCTGGCCATCCCAGTTCACTTCACTTGGGGTGTCACTGCCGATCTGCATGGAAGCGATCACCTCCCCATTGTGTAGTCCACAACACAAGGGGGTTCTGTGGCTTCCAGGCCAGCCCGGTGGGCGCTTAAACGTGCTGAATGGTCAGCTTTTGCTGAGGCTGCTGTATTTCAGCGTGCGGTTGAGGACTTTTCTGATGTGGATGAACTTTCCACTTATTTCGCTGACGTGGTCCTTGCTGCTGCTCATGCTACTATCCCGCGTACGTCCACTCAGCCGCGGCGGGTTCCTGTTCCGTGGTGGACACCTGCTTGCGGGCAGGCCATTCAGGCCCGCCGGCGAGCGTTGCGTGTGTTTACAGTCAGCCCAACTGCTGACAACTTTGTAGCCTTTAAGCACTGTCGTGCCCGTGCCAGGTTTGTCATCCGTGAGGCTAGACGTGCTTCGTGGGCAGTTTATGTTTCGTCGATCACGCGCTCCACGCCTTCTCAGCAGGTGTGGCGGAAGGTGCGCCAGATCTCGGGGAAGACCGTGCCTTCCCCGGTTTCACAGCTGAAGGTGGCGAATACCGTGATCTCTTCTGTGCCGGATATCGCCGACTGTCTTGCGTCTGCGTTTGCGCAGGTTTCAAGTGATAACCATTATGATCCTGGTTTCCTCAGAATAAAGCGTAGTGAAGAGGCTCACCCTCTAGACTTTCGCTCCGACGGGCTAGAGGAGTACAATTTACCGTTCACCAGGCAGGAATTTGTTTCCGCTTTGTCCAAGTCGCATGACTCCGCCCCAGGGCCTGATGATGTTCACTATCAGCTGTTGAAACATCTGCCTCTTGCCTCCCAGCAGTTCTTGCTGGAGATGTTCAACCGTGTGTGGGCAGAAGGCTCTGTTCCGGCAGCGTGGAGAACAGCAGTGGTCATCCCGATTGTGAAACCGGGCAAAGACCCTACTGCTCCATCCAGTTATCGCCCAATCGCTCTGACTAGCTGTGTCTGTAAAATTATGGAACGGATGGTCAGTGAGAGGTTGGTCTGGGTGCTGGAATCACGCGGATTCTTATCTGCGTCCCAGTGTGGCTTTCGACGTTTTCGGTCAACCATCGATTATCTGGTTGCCCTTGAATCGGATGTGAGGGAGGCTTTTCGCCTGCGTCAACATCTGGTTCAGGTTTTCTTTGACTTGGAGAAGGCTTATGATACGACCTGGCGTTATGGGATTCTCCGTAATCTCTATAACTGTGGCTTGAGGGGACGGATGCCACTGTTGCTTTCCGCTTACCTCTCAGGCCGTTCTTTTCGTGTTCGTGTCGGGGCGGCTCTTTCCCGCCCGTTTGTCTTGGAGAATGGTGTGCCTCAAGGAGGTGTTCTTAGTGTCATCTTGTTTGCTATTGGGATCAACACCATTGCTCAGCAAGCTGCTGTTCCCCAGTCATTGTTTGTCGATGACTCCGGCCTGCGCTTTCGAGCAGCTCGCATGCAGACCTGCGAGCAGCAGCTACAGCTGGCGATTAACAAAGTCCAGACCTGGGCGGTCAGTAATGGTTTCCGGTTTTCTCCGGACAAGACTGTGTGCATTCACTTTTGCCGCCAACGAACGCTGCACCCAGATCCTTGCCTGTACTTGGGGCAGGCGCAGATTCCTGTTGTCCCATAGGCACGTTTCCTGGGTCTGGTGTTCGATTCCAGGTTATCTTGGCTTCCACACTTGCGCCAACTTAAAGACAAGTCTTTGCGGGCACTTAACATCTTGCGGGTTCTGTCGGGCACTTCATGGGGTGCCGATCGCGCTGCCATGTTGCGCCTCTACAGAGCCCTTGTCCGCAGCAAACTTGATTATGCGTGCATGGTGTATGGTTCGGCTAGTGACTCGACTCTCCAGATGTTGGACACTGTGCATCACAGTGGCCTGCGTGTGGCGACTGGGGCATTTCGAACTTCTCCAGTGGTCAGCCTCTATGCTGAGGCCTCGGAGCCACCTTTGGCCATTCGTCGGCGGCAGCTGGCCATTCAGTATGCTGTGCGTTTACGTGCTGTGGAATCCAGTCCTGCTTGGTCCATGGTTTTTGGGCCAGACTTGCGAGTCGGTAGACGCAGGGTGGGTAAGGGTGATTTCCGCGATAGGCTCCAGCAGTCCTGTCAGGAGATAGCCTTTGACATGCCCAGCGTCTTGAGGCTTGGGGGGATGCCAGTAGCCCCTTGGCTTGTCCCAAGTGGCATTTTCATTTTCGCTCTGGCGTCCCTCCCGAAGGGTTCCACTCTACCTGCACGGTACTTACAGGAGTTCCGGCGACTGTGTTCTCAGTACGCCGGTTATCAGCGGCTGTTTACTGATGGGTCGAAGTCAGACGCTGGCGTGGCTTGTGCTTGTGTTTGTAAGGGAGTGACGGTTGCCCATCGCCTTCCATCAGGCTATTCTGTGTTTTCTGAGGAGCTTTTGGCTCTCGGTTTGGCGGTGGAATGGATCCTTGGCCTTCAGGGCACGCATTTCATTATCTTTAGCGATTCCATGAGTGCCCTGGAGTCCTTGGCGAATTACAATCCTCGGAACCCCTTGATACAACGTGTCCAAGCTTTGCTTTCCCGCTTGCCTGGCCTGCGGAAAACCGTGCTTTTCTGCTGGATCCCGGGCCATGTTGGGATAGGTGGAAATGAGCAAGCGGATTCTGCAGCAAAAGTAGCCCTTTCTGGCCCTCTCGGTAGGGATCTCAGGCTTGTTCCCTCGGACGCTTTTCCAACTCTGCGTCTGAGGTTACATGCTTTTTGGCAAGCCTCGTGGGATGGACAGTACGGCAATAAATTACGAGCTATTAAAGGCACTGTTGAGGAATGGCACTCGGCGTGTCGCTGCAGTCGCCGTGAGGAGGTGGTGTTGGCCCGTCTGCGCATTGGTCACACTCGACTTACTCACTGTTTCCTTTTGCGGGGGGTTGACCCTGGGTGTTATTGGTGTCGGCGGCCACTTACGGTCCGGCACTTCCTTGTTGATTGTTGCCATCTTGATGGTTTTCGTCGTCGTTTCCATCTTCCGCATGACATTGTGCGTCAATTGGGCGATAAGTCTGTCCTCCTGTCCAGTGTTTTTCAATTTTTGCAGGAGGTACAGATGTATGACAAGATTTAGATTAGGGGTTTGAATAATGTCTCTGTAATGTGTGGTGCAGTGGCAACCCGGACCACTGCACTGTGACTGAGGTTGGCGCTAATGACCAAGCTGTCGACGCGCCATTAAGCCTCATCTTCCCCCCCCTATCATTGTACGGATTGTTCAAATGGTTTATCACAAATAGAACAATGTGTTTGCTGTAGTAAAATTTACGTGATTATTGTCAGTATACAGCATTTGTACAATTTCTGACTTAAGTACCTAATAATCTCATATTCTTCTTCAACAGATTTTATAAAATTGTTCTACACAATCTTCTCCTCTGTACACACGTTTTGAAAGAACTTTGCTTCGAGGACCAATGTAGGCAAAAGCGCAAGGGGTGTGCACGTGTGTCTTTATAGTATAAAAGTTTAATGGTTATGGTTGGCAAGTATCGAGGGATGGCAAAATGGATTCAAAATCTGCATACATAACGTAAGAATGTCTTAACTGACGATCGAAGTGTGCAAATTCAACAAAAGGATTGTCAGGCATTACAGTGTGCTGTGGCGTGTATGATTTACAAACTGTCAAGTGTTCTTTTAAATTGTCAGCATGACGAAAATACATAATACAGTAAGGACAGAAGTTTCTCCGATTGTTCGAAGATGTCAAACGAATAAAATCCCTGAGGCAACAGTAATGTTGTCCTTGGACTAACAGCAATTTCACTAAGGGGACAATCCATTCGTTCGCTTGCTAACATGAAGAGGAAGGACGTTTTTGTCTTCATAAACGTATAGAAAGATGGCAACGTTATTTTGCCCCACAAACCTGGGTATTTCGTGCATGGGAATAGGAAAACTAATTCCATTTAAATTCAAAGTATTTTTGTAACGACTATAATATTCGATTTTGTCGGGGTGATGAGGAGCCAGATGAATTCAAGCTAAAATTGAATAAATGAAACATTTATTATTAAAACATTTAAAACGGAGGCATGCACGGGAGTTTTCGTAAGCGACAAACTCGTTTTAGAGTAAAGTGATCGGATCAGTTTTAATTTATCAACATGTCTTGTTAAGAAAGTTATAGTTTCTCGTGTCGGCACTGTTTCGTACTGTTTGGAGGGTAGGTCTAATTTCAACACTTGGCGTTAACATTGCGAAACGTTTTTCTTGGTTTTTGCAATGATGATTAGGCTGTAGTTAGGTCATCGAGTGGACTTGCTTTCACAGACACAGATGATTTAAGGCAGTGAGTTCTCTCATTAACTGTTGCAGCACATTTGAGCCGTAGTAGTCCAAAGATGTACGTGGAGAATATTGTTTTACTTTCGGTGGGTGGGTTCAATTACAGGTTGGGTGACATTTTGACCTCTTTTGAAGCGTGGCTTTGCAACGATGTAGTCGTTGATCTTTTGATATCTCTTGTTCTTCCCTGGCTACCAACATTATTACGCAGTCTGTCGGATCACTATTCGGGTGTGTCGTGAAAGAGTGCATCTCATGAGACATTTTTCTAGCTTTGCAACGAAAAATTTTAGTGAGTTAAACTATTTTCTTTTTTTGAATAAATGTGTCATCCTCATGACGATTGTGGTATGTAAAAGAGAGACATACACAAATTTAAGATAGTAATTAACTTTCTGGCTCATTTTTCCAACAAGCAACTGTTTTACAGAACAATTTTCGTTTGCATGCTGTGCAGATACCTTAAAACTAGCCAGCACCATGCTGAAATTTCTGGTTTTTCGTATATAATACTTAATTTTATTAAAACTATGTAGTGTATAGGGTGTTACTTTTTTAGATTTGTATCATATTTAAACTTATTAGTGCAGTTCATGGATTGGTGATAAGCAGGAATTTATTGAATTAGGTGCCATTTGCTATGAGGATTCTAGTAGGTAGTATTTTTTTGTCATGCACACGATCGTATGTCCTTCCATAATTTTATTACTTTTTTTTACTTTTTCATTTTTTATGATGAAATTAATTACAACCACAACACAATTTCTTTGTATCTTTGTTAGTCAAGTTTTTACTTCAAAATTGTTATTTTTATCCAGAAAACATACAGAACAAGCAGCCGCAAGCAACAAGTTGTCTCCCCATCCCTCCTGTCCCCTCAACAGCACATGAAAAAATGGTTGTAGGTGTGTAGAAATTGTGGAGCACTAGCTTTTTATTCTGATCTGTGACGAGCATTGACAATCCTCAAAACGTTTTAACAACATTTTGCGCTATTTTGATGCACGCTGTATTATCATAAGCTATTTTGTCGTCACGCTGTTATGTCGTTGCGCTGTTTTGACACGTGCTGTTGTACCATGCACTGCATTGTCGTTTCGCTGTTATGACAGTATTGTATTGTCGCACGCCATTATTTTCGCGCCGTTTTGACGTACATCTATTATAGCCGGCCTTTATCGTGGCCAGAAGTTTAACGTTTCTTATTGCCGCTGGAAAATATACAATACCTGTCAATTTTTGCATTGACAGCAGACCTCGTCAAATTAGGTGGTGGGCACCTTCTGAGTGAATTCCCTCGGGTTACAAATCTGGTTTCCCCAGGAGTCTTGGACTCGCTGAGCAATGGTGCAGATTTCTTGAAGAACGCTTTTTTTTGTAAAGCAGAAGATGCCTTCTGCTCAGAGGGAAAAGATGGATTTGTTATCAATCTGGGAAGACAAAATCAAGCCTCTTTACTGATGTGGATCCGTGGGTCTTCATAGTTTGACATTCTGTGATTAATTTCAACTTGTTGAGTGACTGGGTGTAGATGACCATTCTCCGTATGGGAGACCCGGGTATCGTTGGCTTTTGGTCTTCATGGGGTGTCGAGGAGAGAACACCTTGTTCGGTCTCCATATGTGGGGTTAGCCACAAAAGAGACCAGTTGCTGGAGGAACAATGTTATTCGTCTTGTTTTCCTGAACCTAGAAACATTGGCGAAAGCAGCACTGGCTACAAGGGAGCACTGGGTGGAAATCCACGAATATAGGGGTAATCGACTCTACACGTGGGTTCTAGCCACGAGAGAGACGGGCTGCTGGGAGAAACCACGGCATTCATCTTGTCTGCTGGAAGCTGGATGCTTGGCGAAAGTTGCACAGGGCCACAAGGGAGCACTGGGTAGATATCCATGAAAGGAGAGGCAACTAGCTCTACACTTGGGTTCTAGCCACGAGAGAGATGGGATGCAGGAAGAAGCAATGGAATTTGCCTTGTCTTCTGGAAGCTGGATGCTTGGCGAAAACAGCATAGGGCTGTAATTGAGCACTTGTCGGAAATCCACGATAGGAGCGGCAATCAACTCTACACGTGGGTTCTAGCCACGAGAGAGACGGGACGCAGGAAGTAGCAACGGAATTTGTCTTGTTTTCTACAGGGTGGATGCTTGGCAAAAGCAGCACAGGGCTGCAAGAGAGCACTGGGCAGAAATCCACGAAAGGAGAGGCAAGCGACTCTACACGTGGGTTCTTGCCACGAGAGAGACGGACCGCAGGAAAAAGCAACGGCATTCTTCTTGTCTTCTAGAGGCTGGATATATTAGCAAAAACAGCACAGGGCTGCAAGGGAGCACTTGGCGGAAGCTGGCACGGTACATGCATTTGGGCTGCAAAGCGGACGAAAGCAGGGTGATGGTCCCGTTTGTCGGCTTAATGCGTGGAGTCGAGATTTATCAAGGCTCAGCCAAAGCCACAAAAGTGCGTCTAATGAACCGGGTACATTGTGGACTACTGAACAGCGGAGGTAGCTGCATCGATAAATCACTCTTTGGGGACGATACCTTCCAAGGGCAAGTCACGTATGGCATCCAAAGAAAACGAGGTGCATTGTAGACAATAAAGTTTTACCCATTCAGGGTTGTAGACTTTGGATGTTTGGAAGACCACAAAAGTGTGCCCAGCAAAACCGGGATGTGACATGGACGACTTGGTGGTCTGTTAATGCTGGGATCGAACGGTAAAGCACAAAAGCCTTCACGGCAATGAGAGGAGCAATCCAGAGAGCTGGGAATCTTAGGCTGGCCGCCAAAAGGCCCAGACAGCATCAATGGGCCTCACGAAGCCACGAAGAGCCACAAAGTCTGGAAGAGCCACGAAAGGTTCCCTGTGGGAAACCGCAGAAAGGCTCAGGCAGGCTAGTGGAATTTGGCGGTGTGGATATCGCCACGATGTTTCACCCTGAACCGAGCAGAAGGTTGAGCGTTAAAAAACAGTGATAGTGTCAGCCGAGCAGGGTCTCAGACCAGTGAGGTTGAAGAGAGGCCAGTGGTGTCAGACTGTTAGCTAGAGCGGAAGATCCACGAAAGTTGTCCCGGAACAGCCGGGAAGACGCAAGGGTGCATTAAGTTGGTCACTCGGGTTGGCGACAGTGAATGCCAGCAACAGATGAAAGGAGACTGTCTTGCAGATGGAGCGCCGCCGAAAAGACATCAAGGGCGATAACAAGGTAACGAAAGCTTCGCAGAGGGGGGAGTGGAATCTAGTCCGGTGGTTAGGAGGTGAATGCAGAAACCCAGGTGAGGACTTGAATAGTTAATCACGAAGGAAGAGCGTGGCCACAACGTGGGTCGCTTGACAACAAGGAGTTTGAAAGGCTGCGGAAGAGACGAGCAGTCGAGTTGACAAACCATTCGTCTTGATTTTTCCTCGATACGTGGGTGGAAACCACGATCGAGACGAGCTGCAAGAGTTGAAAAAGCCATGTATCTTGAAAGCTTCACTCAAAACGTGGGTGTGGACAGCACCATTCGTCTTGAATTTTCCACTTGCTACATGGGACCAAGAAACGATCGATACGACTGCAGGGGATGGGGAAGCCATACAACTTGAAAATGTGTTCCAATCGTGGGTTCACGCCACAAAAGAGACGAGCAGCAGTGTAAACAGCATCAGTTGTCTTGAGTTTACACTCGGTGCATGGGGCCCAGTAGCAATCGAGATGAGCTGAAAGAGTTGAAGGTGCCATATATCTTAAAAATTTCATTCCAAACGTGGGTTGTAGTCACGAATGAGACTAACAGTGGCACAGACAGCATCTCAGCATTCACCATTCAGGCGCCTTGAATTTTCATTCGATACATAGCACCAGCCACGATCTAGATGGGCTACAAGATTTGGAAATGCTATACATCTTGAAAACAGGACTCCAAACGTAGGTTGTAGCCACGAATTAGACGATGTGTGGTGTAGACAGCATCATTCTTCGTGTGATTTCATTCAATACGCAGAATCAGTCACGATCGAGACAAGCTGCAACAGTTGGAAATGCCATACCTGGATTGGACATTCTAGAATGGTGGCATTGATTGTTAAAGCTCGCGAACTATTACGATTGTGGGTTGTAATTTTTTCCTTCTTTTTTTTATAAAGAGAAAAGACCACGGCAATTCGGCCGGCTTGAATGACAGTGCTCGTCGTCAATACAACTTGCTGCCTGTTGGTTGGGGGCTAATGAGCTCTCGTGAAGACGTGCGTCACTGAATGGTGGCACCTGCTGGACAGTGGTGCCGGCTGGTGGCAGATTTGATTAGAGCAAGAGTGTCGAAAACTCGCCGATTCCCACTAAACACAGCTTGCTTCCCATGGAGTTAATGCCAATCAGCTTTCGTGAAGGCGTGAGTCTACGAAAGAGGGCTGAACATCCAGACCAGCGGCCGAAAGAGCACAGACAGTGGGTCCAAGGTGAAGTTGAAAAGCAGCCATGAAAGCTTCCAGCCAAAGATCGGAATTGGAGGATAGCAACGTTAGATGGTTATACACACAACCAAAGCCAGGGGCTGGGCATCCAGCATTGGTCGGTGTCTGGGGTTGGTGAAGAAAACCCAGGGATTCAAGGGGCGAGGGTGAACGCGTCTCCAACGAAAACGGGATGCGTCCTGGTCGAACGATAAGGACGAAAGATAGCCAGGCAGGGTCTCCAACGGGTTGAAGACAGGCCAGCGGCCTGGGGATGAGGAAGCCAAAGGCGAGTGCAAGAAGTTGGACAAAAGCACTCCCATTGGATGGCTAGAGGGTCCGATAGCCCAGTTGAGGAAGATAGCTAGAATGGAGGCCAGACCAATGCGTGGACTTGGACGAAAGTTTTCCAGAGGTTAAAGGCATTGGGACCGATGGTCCGGCAAGGGAAGATGGCTGCGGATGGGCAGGGCAGCATGCAGCAATGACGAAAGCTCCAATGGTTAGAGACGAAAGAACGGCCACTACTTGCGAGTAGAGATCCAGGGAAATGTTGAAAAGAACAAAAGAAAAGGAGAGAATGGCCATAAAAGATGGTGAGCTTTCGTGGCAAGGCGCTTTTATAGGGGAGGGCTGCGCCACACATGCACAGTTGGGTTACCAAGCTGGCAGGATTCACGCAACTTAAAAACTCAAGGATGAAACACAGCATTGAGAACACAATGGAAAAATTGACAGGTATTGTATATTTTCTAGCCACTATAAAAGAAATACCAGTTTCAGTTGGCAGGTGATGGATTTATTAAATCACTATTTAAGTGAGAATAAAATACCCTTGCAAAGGCATACACTTACATAGAAAGTTCTGATTTCAACCTGTTATCTTGGTTTTTGCTCATATAGTTTTCCCTGTAAAGAGGACTGATCTAAAGTACATCCCCAGAAGTAAAATAATCATAACAAGAAGAAGTTAGCTATTTTGGCTACCTCTGAACATCCAACTTGGCTGGAAAAAATTTAAAGTTTTTACACCAGTAGATATCCCTCAATCGTCGATGCTAGGTTTTAATTTTCGTTGAAAATGTTTCTATCTGATTGATTTAAGAACTCTCAAACTTGAGATGTTGACACAGAGAACCTATACTTAGCCTTAACAACACTTGCCAGTGTTAATTAGCACTAACTTAATGTGTATGTTCTATTATTATTTAAAAACACTTACCGCTATTGCCCCGTAACAGCCTGTCGTTTTCTTATAATAATCGTCAGTGAATTGGATTTTAAAAAATGTCCTTGATTCTTGAAGTTTTAGTGGTGTGTCTACAACGAAAATTTCAACACGGATTATTATTGTTATATACACTAGCTTTTAGTAGGGACCAACAAACGTAAAAGAAGTAAAATGCAAACCTTACATAAATGATTCAACTCGAGCTGAAACTGTGCTACATGTAAAGCAAATCAATTGATAGAAATTTTCTAATAGTTACAGGCGAGAAGATGAAATTTACTCTACTAAAAATCCATGGAAAATTAAAAAAGAAGCTAAGATGGTAGTTTCATTTCTGGGTTTTCTAAATTTAGGTTACTCACTTGATGGTTTCATGCTTCCATGAGACCTGTTATTCATTTTTTGTTCATCGTACCAACTTTCTCTGACTCGCATCAAAATCACTATACAATGGAAATGTTTCGTGAAAGTCTTGACTTGTTCAGAGTTCACTGAACTGCGATCCTTTGGCAGTTTTAAATAAGTAACTATGAATGGGAAGTAGTAGGGAAAAAAGGGAAAAACAGTCCTTTTTGAACAGTTCCTTCATAAACTCCTGCAATCTGATATTTTTTCCCTACTCCTATGTGAGCCCTTTTATGCATCTTTTTTACGGGGATGTGGTAAGGTGCTGATGGAACATTTTCACTCCCATTCCCTGTATGCTCTTTTACGGAGGGTGTCTTTTCTAGGAGGTGTGTCGGGAAGGGATGGTGCAACTTACTAGTAAATGACTGGTGCAAAAGCATCCGAACCTGCTTCAAGCTTTTTATAGTAACGAAAAACGTATTGCAAACCATATGTATTCAACAACCTGGATTTTTTGGAAGCTATGAGGAAGAATTTTTTTCCTCAATATTGACAGCTCACTTGGCAGGTGGGCCATTCGTTGAGTGCAATTGATGCAAACCTGGGGAGGGGGGGGAATTAAGTATCTCGCTACAAGCATCTGGCAGTATACACCAGCAGTGTATCAAACGAATGGCAAATATCACCTTTTATATATTAATTTTCAAGAATTAAAAGTACATAATTAAGAAGTATTGAGTCCTAACAATTCTCGCTTACCACAATTATAATATAAATTTTGTTTTGTTCCTACATACGTTTAGAACTTGTAACGTCCCTTATTGATGCTTGTTAGCTGGGCCCAAATTCTGAACTTTTGTAAACAAGTTTTGAAAACTCGTAGTTTAAACTTAAAGAGATTATCCATATCTTATTTTAACACGAAAATTATATTTTTTAACTTACCATACATATTTCCAATCTCGTTAGTCGAGTTTCCTATTTGTCCTTACAAAATTGCCAATTAAGATAATACCATGTCAGTTCCATTGCAACTTCGTTTGTACGATGCCAATTTGGGGGGAGAGGGAGTGGTAGCATGATCATCTTCAATTTGCAACAGAATTCCAGCAGCGTTGTTTCACTATATGTTTATTCGAGTATCAACTAAATTCAGGTCGGAATAACGTGCTTTATCGTACTATTTTTGCAAAAAACGATGCAAACCTATTTACGTTGCCTTTTGGACTTATATTTTGTTATTTCTTGTGAGCCTTTGGCTTTCCCGTCTTTTAATTTTCGCAAAACATTAGCTATTATTTATTTCCGTACAAATTGTTGGTATTTGAAAAGTTTTAATTGAACGGTTTATTTGGTTTTGCTACTCAAAATAGATCACTAGTAGAATTTACTTTGAGTAATTAGTCCGCAAGATATAGATAGGTTAATTTTTAATTAAAGAATCATTATGTTTAAATTTACAAGAGCATTGGTCTATTTATTATGTTTGGTACATAAATAGTACATATTTCACCAAATATTTTATGTTATTTGGTGGAATTAATAGCACAATACTTTCAGCTTTCACTTTGTACAGCACGTGCGGTGCACCTTGCAGGCTTTCATTGGTTTGAGTGCAAGCAGGAATGGAAAGGGTTTGTGGTTTCCGGGGCAAAATTAATGACCTTTACTGACGTCCATGGTATGATGTAACTGTGTAACACGCGGTCCACTATGGCAATTAATCCAAGAGAAACGGTCAATAAGTGAATATTTTAGAAGTGGCTAACCCTTTCACGTAAAACAATGCACACATGTATGGCTACATATAATTGTTTTTATCAAATTAATTTCTATGAGCCTTAAGTCAGTCGAAGCAATTTAATCCTTGTGCGGCTGAAGACATTCATAATCTTTAATGTAAAAATATTGTATTAGATTGTTTAATGTTATGGTGCAATATTGTGGTTATTATATACAAAGTACCTTCAATTCCTTGAACCTCGCTGAACTAACGAAATCTATTACCAAAGCAAGCAAACCCTTTACAAGGCATGTTTTGCAGATCTTTGAAATTTTAAAACAACACTCACATTTTTTCTAAGTTTATGTAGTGTAGCCTATAATAACTAACAAATATTCTGCTACAATATTATTATAAGGTCCGTTTATTTATTTAAAAAAATACAAAGTAAATTTCTTACCCATATAAATCAGATGTCAGAAAGAAAAATTTGACCAAAATGAAAGGAGAAATGACTGGGCAGCATATTTTTAATGAAACGATTTTCAATGTTGGGGGGGGGGAGAGAACCGGTTTGTAGGAAAGTGGGTACATTAATCATTATTGCAAAATATCATTTTCTGTAGTTTGAAAACTTTTAAAAATTTAATATTTATAACCAAGAAGTCAGAATTTGTTTTTTTTTCTACAAAAACTTGTATATAAATCCAACATTTTCCAGTTTAAGTCACTACTTCCCAAGACTCAGGCGGATCCACATCAGCAGGCATTATGTTCTTTTTAACATTTGTTATTATTATTATTATTATTATTATGGGATGCCATTCGACCAGGATAACACACGAAAGTGCTCCAGATATCGTCAGTCATTTTGAAGAAAAAAGGCGGTATTGAATACAAAAATTTACTGAGCAATAAGTAAGCATCTGGAGAACACACTGTGCAATTTTTGTGATCTGTATTAAAGTAGAAGTACTAGTTTGAGGCTTGTATGTTTGAGGGTAAAATTGTGATCTGGTGTTGTAGGAAACAGGGAAGCAAGAAAAACTTTTGTGTTCGAAAATGCGTTCACAAATAAAACTAGTGCACTAATTTCAACCCAGAGCCTATTCTGGTCTAAAACTAAGTGAACTTAAAACAAAAATGCAGAATTGTGACAAATGCAACAAAAAACTGTCAACCCAAGGTGACTTTGCAACCTGTTATGGAGGTTGCCATGTAAATTTACATTATTTATGTGCAGGCCTTAGAGAAAACACCTGGAAACAAATATCTGCAGTTATTAAAAAAATATGGAAGTGTGAAGTGTGTAGAAGTCAACGATCATGCAAATCCAGTGCGAGTGAAAAAGATGAATCAAATGAAACACAGCCATCTGGAACTAATGAGAGAGAAGAAAACAATGCAGAACATCAAGAAGTCCAAACACATGGAAAATACAGAAATTACAGACAAAATACACGAAGAATACCAAAGAAGTGATGAAGAAAAAATAAATACTGAGTCTGAGGAAGAGATCCTTGATGAAACTGTGATCCAAGAAGGCAATGTGAATGAAATTCTACAAAGAATGGAAAGCAAAATAAACAGACTACTAAAGTTGGAAAAAAAAGTTGATAGTGTCATTAAATCTATGGCATTTATAAATAAAGAATATGAAGAAATCAAGAAAGGAAATAAAGAAATAAAAAATAAGATGGTAGCGATGGAAAACCGACTGCAGAAATTAGAAGATAGCCAGCAACAATGTAAAGAAATGCAAGAAAAGTTAAACCAGATGGAAATTGAACAACATGAGCAGCAGCAATATGATAGAAATCGAAATATTGAAATTTTTGGAGTAGACTCATGCCCAAATGAAGACTTGAAAGACACCGTTAGTAGAATTGCTAGGCAATTTGATATAAAAAATTACGAAGAAATACAGGTAGCCAAGGCTGACAGAATACTAGTGAAAAATCCAGATAAGAGTGAACTGATTGTAATTCAGTTTAGGTTCAGAGAGAACAGAGATGAATGGATACAACACAGAAAGAAAATTGTGATAAATGATGCAACTTTTCCAAATGGAAATAGGAAACGCATATACATAAATGAACATCTTACCCCATACAACAAAAAACATTTCTGGCTTACAAAAGATTATGCAAACCTAAAAGAGTACAAATATGTGTGGATCAGAAATGGTAAAATTGCAATGTGGAAAAATGAAGATGATAAACAAGTGCGTATTATTAGAAGTGAAAATGACTTGATTTAATGACCTTACAATGTGAACCTATTAATTTAATTTCTGAAAGGAGTTGTGACCTAAAAGGCTTACTGCAAGCTGATTTTCCTAAAATAGGTAAACAGTTAAGGTTATTGCACGTAATATACGGAAAAATTGGGAAGGTTTAAAGTATGAAATTGGAAAAACGAATGTATGATGGGATATTATTATGATTACAGAAATAAGCATCAAAATGGAAGAAACATCACTACAAAATTAAAAATTACGATTCACATTGGGTAACTAGAGAAAATACGGTAATGGGAGGAGGTCTGGCAATTTTTGTTAAAAATGAAATACAAAATTGTTCCTTGGCATTAAAATTAGATGAAAACAATACTCTTGAACTACAAGTAAGTGAAACGAAGAAACTTATATAATTGTATTAATATACAGACAGCAAAAAACAAATGCAAATTTATTTATTAAGGCACTATCAGAACTATTATGTGGCTATGATAAAACCAAGAATGTAATAATCATGGGAGATTTAAATTTAGACATCATGGAAACAAATGAAACTATTACCCTCCAACCCAAAAACGTTTTTGGGAAAGAAAAGTACCACAATTTTTTGGAAAAATTTGGTTTTGAGCCTAGGATAAATACAATACTTTATGATAATATAGGTATTACAATCCAGGAAAAGGTAGCTGACCATTACATGATAGCACTTATAATTGACAGTCATAGAGAATTGAACTTTATAAGAACTGTCATACATTATACTAAAATAAATGATAAAAAATAATAGATGATCTAAACAACATAAACTGGGATTTTTTAAAGGATATCAAGTGTCCGATTGAAATGTACAATAATATTGAACACAAAATATTAAAAATATACGAAAAAAATACTAAATAAATAGATAATTATACGACAAACCGCATCCAGAAAAACTACATTACTGAAACAACAGTTAATTTAATAAATCAGAAAAACGACTTATGGTAGAAATAAAAAAAAATGAAAGTGACGAGACCTTACTTTCAAAATATAGAAAACTAAAAAATCATTGTAACAGGGCAATAAAACAAGATAAACAAAACTATTTCTCGAAAATAATTGAAGATGATAAAGATAAAAGGAAAATGTGGGAACAGATAAATGAACTCACAGGTAAAGAAAAATGTAACATACATGATTTTATTAAGAAATCTTTCGCACATGTACCAATAGAACACACTTGTAATGAATTTAATAAATGCTTCGTAAATGAAGCAAGTACTCTCAAAGGGAAATATAGTAGAAAAACAGACAAAGGTAACAAGGGAAAAAAGCATACTGGAAAAATATATAAAGATAACATGAGCATAGACATGGCAACGAAAGAAGATATTAACATAATCTGGAAAACAATTAAGATAAAAAAAATCAGTCGGGTTAGATGGTAAACACCTGAAACATTTAAATGTTTAAATGTTTAAATGTTGGCCAGAAAAGCTCAAGACTCAACTCTTAAGACCAATTTATAAAAAAGGAACGAAAAATGATTATAATAATTATAGACCTATTGCTCTACAACCTGCAATAAACAAAATAATTAAGAAATATTTCGCAATTAAATTACAAGAATTTACTACAAAACATAATATTATAACTAGTAATCAATTTGGTTTTCAAAAAAATAGGGGAAAATTTGAATCTTTAAATATATTAAATGATAAAATTTCTAAAGCTTTAAATAACGGTAAATTTATGGGGATCATTCTTAAAGACTTACAGAAAGCATTTGATACGATAAACAGGAAAACATTAATAAATAAAATGAGGAACATAGGGATAAAAGCGAAAATATTAAATATACTTGTTAACTACTTAAATCATAGAACAAGCTGTGTAAAAATTGATAAAACTATAAGCAATAAACTAGATTGTGATGACGGCGTGCCACAGGGTTCGATGCTGGGGCTATTTTATTTCTAATACACATAAATGACATAGATAAAAAAAATTGAGAAAGATAATATACAGTATTTGCTGATGATGTTGTTCTTATGGCAATTCATGTTAATTATGAAGTAATGAAGCAGACATTACACGAACAGTTTAATATCATTACCGAGTGGTGTGTGGAAAATGAGGTTTTTATTAGTGAAAATAAAACAGTATTCATGAATACAAAGACACCTCATATGAGAATAAAGTCATAAAAAATATTTTCTTAAATTCAAACCTAGGTACTCTAAAATTAAAAGAAGTTATGCAGGCAAAATATTTGGGACTTAAACTAGATACAAATTGCAAAGATAATGATCATATCGACTTAACAATTAAAAAACATAAAAATATTATGCCTAAATTATACTTTTAAAAGATATTTTAAACTTAAAATACAGACAGGCAATTTATTAAGCTTGGGTTGAATCTCATCTTAGGTATGGAATAGAAAATTACGGATTTGCTGCTGAATACCTAATAGATCTCTTACAAAAGATCCATAATAAAAATATTTAAAATATTATTTAAACAAAACACAGACATTAATACCAAAGATATTTATAAAACAAAATGGGTATCCTAAAAATTATTGGCTTAAGGAATGACGTTATTATTTAAAAAAAAATTATTTTCTAATATTTAATACTATTGATAAATCAACAATCAATTAACAAAGGAAAACACTTCAATAAATAGTACCCCTTTTTTCAAATAATTATGGGAGGAAAATTAGTACACATTATGTACTCCAAAAAAAAATGTTTTTCATAACAGGGTATAATGCATTAAAAACGGAATTTAAAAAAATGGTTAATTGGTAAATTATAATACATGATGCCATAAGGATTGTGGGTTCAAATGATTCTAAAATATTATTTACAGGTGATTTTCTTTTCTAAATGTATTATTTTTGTATAACTATTGAAGCTACAATACTTGTTATATATGTATATTAATATAGATGTATCAATTAGTAATTTAAGTTTCAATTGTTTTTAAAAAAGTGTTAGTTAAGAAATTACATTGACGTTATTGCTGTAAAATCAGAAATCTTTCTGTTAAAATGTATGTAACGTCTAATTTTCTTTTTCTTTGTTCAATTGTTTTAAATTTGTTCTAAACAGCCATTACACAACGACACTCTTGTGACGTTTTACAAGTGTTACCGGTGAATTTACTTAGTTTCTTTTTGTCAGATCGATAAATTCTGTGTATTTGTTGAAATAAATGTAATGAACCACCATACACAAGTACCCAGGTACTTCATGGAGGTTCTTTCTTTACACCATAATAAATTCTTAAAAAATAAATAAAAAATAAACAAATAAAATTATTAGTATTACAAGATGGCGGCTGGGTGGTGGCTGATGGAAAGTGGCTGGAGAATGGTGAGAAATATGTAGGTAGGAAAGAAGAGCTGAGTTCAGAAAAAGTGATAATTGGCAACATAAGGAACTAAAGAGGACTTGTACAAGTTTTGGTGAGTGTACAACTAAAGGAAGAGTGGTGATTTCAAAAACAATATTGAGGCAGATCAACGTGTGGTGTAACAGAGAAAAAGGTCCACAAAAAATTTAGTGTGTTCGTTTTGGGTTTGAAAATGCAAAAAAAGTTTACAGCTATAGATTAACAGTGTCAACCCGGATGTAAAATAAATGAACTGGAATGAAACTTTTTGCACTAAAATGAAACTACATCTTTAAAAAATTAAAACTAACAACGGAATCATGTCAAAATGCCAAGATTATGAAAACAAATTAGGAAATCATGGTGACTGGGTGGTATGTGGACAATGTAAGTCAAAGTTTTGTTTTAAATGTGCTGGACTTAAACAAAATACATGGGAAAGCAATGAATGGTACAAAGAAATTGGAATGAAAATGTAAAACAAAATGCAGAAAAACGAGAACGGAGTCAAAAACCAATGAGAATACGAACACAGAAAGGCCGTAGAGAATTTCTGATGAGGAAAACGAAAAAAAAGAAGATAATGAAATAGAATAAACAGAACATGAAAGAAGACAGTACAGAATCAGAATGGGAAAAAAATGGACTTACTTATCTCAAGAACAAAAGAACAAACTGAAAGAATTGATAAAATCTTTAGAGTTTGTGACGAAAGAAACAGAATATCTTAAACAAGAAAATAACGACATGAAAAAAATTACAAGAAATGGAAATGAAAATACAAGAACTAGAAAATACAGGTGAAAAAACTAAAGTGCTTGAAAAAATAAAAATACAATGTTCCGTGAAACAAAAAATAAAGAACAATATGAAAGGAACAGAAATTTGGAAATTAGGAAATTAGGATTGGCCGTAAAATAAAAACATGAAAGATACATTGCGCGAACTAGCAAAAAATCTTTAATGTAGCTTAAAACGATGATGAAATAGAGGCAGCACACCGTATCCCAAACAGAGACAAGAACAAACCAAGTGTGATAATTGTGCAATCTAAACATAGACAGAGCAGAGACAAGTGGCTGGAACAAAGAAAAAGGATTGTGACTAATGATAACATGTTACGAAATGGAAACAGAAAGAGGATTTGTCTTAATGAGAATATGACACCCTACACAAAACACTTATTTTGGAAAACAAGAATTTTTGCAAACAACAATAACTTTAAATATGTATGGTTTAGAAACGGAAAGATTATGTTGCGAAAAGATGGTGACACACAAGAAGTGAACATAGTATATGAAGAAGATGATCTGTTGAAGCTCTGAACAATAGAATTCATTAATTATATCTTTCAGAAGAAAGACGGGATCGGTAAAAAAATGAAACAGGACATTGAAAAAAGTGAAAATGTAAAAGTTACACATATCAACATTAGAAGTGTCAGAAAACATTGGGATATTTTTGTTCATCTTTTAGATGAATTCAACTGTAGAGGTTCTGGGGGAGTGGGCGACCCTAACGTGATAAAACTAAAGTGTATGGGAGGTGGTTCAGTGTGTGAAATTCAATAATCAAGAAGAGATTTGGCTGGGTTGAATATTTGATGGTTCATTAATGCTGGGTTTTACACATAGCCTCGCCTGCCACGACTTAACCAAACAGTTCTTAATTAATGATAATGTGATGGCTAAAATACAATGACTAACAGGGACATGATAGCTTAAATGTGGCGGACTGAGGAAAAGGACCAAATTTCTAATAGATAAGCCAAAGATTACTTACGGGAGATTTGGGATCGAATGGAGGCTTGGAATGAAAATATTAGATTACTTAAAATTAACAATATGTTGGCAAGGCAAAGCGCATGCTTAACAATTGATTTGAGTACGGAATGCACAACAATACAGTGAATTGAGTTTCAATAATAGAAGCAGGGCACACTTAAGATCGTCATCCAGGCTCAGCTCAAGGGAATCAAGATGCTGGGTCATCAGTCCCAGCATCAGTTCGTCCAATATTGACGTTAACAGGAGCTGAGGCAGGATGAGTCACTACACAACGTTGAATGGGATATTATAATATTAATGGAAATTAATATAAAAAAGAGGAAGTATACCTATACAAATTAAGTAATTATGGGAATTACACCTTGACCAGAGAATCAGCAAATGGAGGTGGTGAGTATGATGATTTTCAAAAAAATTATCTGGAAGTGGAATGCCTTGAACTTAAAGTTGATGATAATAATGTGATGGAAATTAAAATTAAAGAAAATAATATACCAAAAACCCAAATTATAGATATTAATAGAAGACTTATAAGCAATAAAACTATATTTATTAACAAACCAGAAAATATAATAAAAAGTAATAAAGTGGCTTGAAAAAACCAAAAATTATAGGAGATATTATTAGTGACATATTAGAAAAAGAAAATGGAAATGAGGACAATTATGATCAAAATACAATAGCTAAATATGAAAACACATTAGCATCATTAGGCTATCAGTGTCAAATAAACTCACCAACAAGAGAAGAAATAATAAATAAAAATGGTAGAAACATACTACAACAATCATGTATAGATCATGTATTCATAAAGAAAAAAGTGGAAATGCAAAAGGCGGAATACTAACTGAAAAAAATTGCAGATCATTATATTACTATGGCTTGGATTTGGAATAAAAAAATAATAAATAATAATAGAAATAAAATGCTAATAATAGTACATTATATTGGAAATACGATGATAAAAAATAGAACAAGAAATGAATCAAATAAATTGGAATATACTAGATGAAAACTAACAACCAAATGAAATTTACACTGAAATTATTGAACGGATTATTAATATATATGAAAAAAAAAATGAAATTTAAACCTAAAATACAGAAAATAAATAAAAGAAAAGAATGGAAAACGGATGATTTATTACAAAAAATAGAACATAAAAATAAATTATGGAACAAAATTTAAAAAAATAAAGGAGACATAAATAAAGTATTAATGAAGGACTATAAAAGAGAAAAAAATGAACGTAAATAAACGTATAAAATTATGTAAAAATGATTTCTATACAAATAAACTGGATAGCTTAAATAAAAATAAATTAAAACGCGGTGTGGGATGTAACAAAGGAATTAGAAGGCAAAAAAACAAAAAACATATTGATGAAGTAATAAAAGCAACATTTAAAGATAAAAATATTATTGAAATTGTGAATGAATTTAATGAAAACTTTGGAAATCAAATATCGATTCTAAAGAAAGAAAATGGAACCGAGAATAAGGAATATAAAAAAGGGCAATTCTCCAAAAATATAAAAAAAGCAATTCAAGAAAAAAACAAAGTAACATAAGATCAATGGTAATAGAAGATGCTAATAATATAGAAATCATAAACATTATAAAAGAATTGAATAATACATGGGCAGTAGGAATAGATAATATACACACACATCATATCCAAAATACTAAAGAGAATACGTCAAAAGCAATTTGTAAACTTGTAAATGCAATGATAAACAAAGAAATCTGGCCCGACAAATTAAAAATACAAATTATAAGACCTGTATACAAGAATGGAAATAAACAAGAAATAAATAATTACAGACCAATATCATTATTATCTTATTATATTAAACTTTATCCATAAAGTTTTGGAAAATTTTTCGCAAATAAAATCAACAGCTTTCTTGAGAAATGTGAAGTATGGAGTAATGTACAATTTGGATATAAAAAAATAAAAGTACAACAGATCTCTTAAGTTAAGTTAATGAATTAATAACAACAGGTTTAAATCAAGCAAAGTATATTGATGCAATTCTTATTGATTTAAAAAGCATTTGATACGATTGACAAAAATATTTTACTTAAAAAATGTGAAAATTGGGGAATTATAGGAAATATATACAACATATTAAGAAGCTACTTAACAAACAGAAAAACAATTGTAAAAGTGGATGGGGTAAATAGCATAACGAACAATGTAAAATATGGAGTTCCACAAGGATCCATACTGGGGGCCACTATTATATTTAATACGTACCAATGATATTGATGTAAATTTAGAAAAACCAACATATATCTATTAGCAGAAGATACAATAATAATATCTATTCATAATAAGTATGAAGATATGATTAACTTACAGTATGATTTCAACATATTCAATGATTATTTTATTGAGGATGAATTGTTCTTAGCAAAAAAACAGTACAAATGGATATCACGGTACCAAAAATGAAATTAAAAAAAGAAATCTGGATTTAAAAAAATGGAAATTGCAAAAATTTGATTGAAGTGAATATAATGGGTTGTGAGAAGGACTGTATTAAAATTGAAAAAAAAATTCAACAAAATATTTAAGAATAGGAGTAATAACAAAATCAAAATTATCTATGATGCATGGATAAGTAGTAACATAACATATGGTCTGGAGTATATGGTCATGTACCAGAATATTTGGTAGATAGACTACAAAAAAATACAAAATAAGATGGTAAAAATAATGCTTAAAGATAATATTAAAAATACCTTAACTTTATAAAGAAAAGAAAATTATGAAAATAAAGGATCTAAAAAACTTTGTCATATTAACAAAAAATTATTTCTGTAACAAATATGAAATCTATAATAAAATATTAAAAAGAAGTAAGGGAAATAAGGACAGACTCACTGTAGCAAAATCAGTATGGAAAAAGAAAGAAAGAATGGTATATACCAAAACTATATAACGAATAATCAGAAAATATGTTGCACTATTCAAGACTACAAGATTTAAAAAAAAGAGCTATCACATAAAATAATTGCAGGAACTCCATTAAATACCTGAAAAAAAATAATACCAAAAATAACTGTAATCTGTAAATCTATTAAACAACATTAGAGCTGAGCTTCTTGTAATGTGTATTAGTCTAACTACCAATAACTATTTTCATTGTAAACTCATACAAGTTATTTTTTGTAACTTCGAGAATTGCATTGCTTTTGTAATTGAAAAATAAAGATTATTATTATTATTATTATGAGGCTATTATTATTATTACTTTTGTGAAGCAGCATTGGACAGACTTTACCCGATCAACGTCTTTCAGTCAGGACGGTGACCACACCTGACTTGCATACTCTAGCAGGGACGAACAAACACTTCAAAAGTCGAGGTGTTCGCTTCGATTTTTCTGGATGTGAAACAGTGCTTTACTATAGTAAGGCACCCAAAAGCTGTTCTTCCTACAGTGCAAAGACGATTTGAGGTCTGACATAAACCAGACCACGAGAACGCAAATTTTGGACTCATCTGGCAGCGAATGATTTGATATAGAGTGTGAAAGAGCTGGGTTTGTTTTTCCAATATGGAAACCTTAACATTTAGGAAGAGAGATTGTCAACTGCCAGATAATAGCCCACTCGTAGATATGTTTTACCTTAGTAGAAAGCGTTGAACTGTTATCAGAATTATTTATCTCGGTGCTAATTTTAAAATGATCAACAAACTTATAAACATTTACTGAGTGCTGGATGCAGTTTTAATCATTCAGATATATTACAAATAGCAGTGAGCCCAGGAGCGAGCCTTGAGATACACTGCTAACAACAGCAGATGGGGAAGAAGAAAGAGTTTCTGACCAGAACTCTTTGAGATTTATTTGAAATGTAGTCTGTGAGGCACAACCCGAGTTTGTCACCAAAACCAATACTCTGTTTAAATAATAGCGTACGATGGAACTCTGATTCAAATTCTTTCTGAAAGTCTAAGTAAGCAGCGGTCGTACTAACGTCAATGTCAAAAGTGCTACACCATAAATCAAATGTTAAAAACGAAATTAGAATTTATCAAGGTATATTTCTCCAAATAAGCCAGCATATCCTTACGAAGGTTAGCTTTCATGATTTGGCACGGAACCAAGGTGAGAAAAATCGGACAATAGTCTTTTTGGTAAAAGTCACAGCTCACTTTTAATACATTGAGATTATAGTTGCCGTGTGCCAAATTTTTGGTAGAATGCCTTCATGAAGCGATGTGGTGATATTTTGGTAAGAGCATAGCAGATTTCATCAATCATCTGTTTATAAAAGGAAGCAGAATATTCATCCAGTCTTAATGTATGAACTAGATTTTAAATTGTTTAAGGACTTTGATACGGACCATTTGGAAAAGGGAACAGAATTGCAGTTAACAGTTTGTAGAATTTCAATGAATGGTTGGTGGAGATTTTCACCATTGTCTTTAATCCCGTTGGAAACAAGCATCTAATTCAAAACTTCAGCTTTTTGTGCATTATCGACAACGAAGTTAGCACCTGACCTCAATTAAGGAATGTCCGGGTTATGTCGGTTTTATGGCGATATAACTGAAATATAGCAGTGATTTTTCCCTTTGTACTGAGTGCCAGTCTCCAACCGAGTCAACATAATTATGTCTGCAGCATTGTTTTCTGCTGAGGTCTCAATTAATGGGTCACTTTCTATTATTTCCACTAACTTTACTTTTTTTCACCGAGTTTGATTATGCTGTGAGGTAAGCATTGCACCAAATATTTGCTATAGGATTTAGGGGTACTACTTTTTGCAAACCAGTAGTCATAAGTTCCATGAAGCCATCCCAGGCTTGGTCCACCGTGTTACAGTGACTGGAGAGATCATATTTCCAGTGAACATTTGCTAAGAAGTTGAACAAAATTTATTTTTCCAGCAATGGATGTGACTGGGTTCAGCAAAGAGAAAGTACGATGAACTGGAATTATGCCATACAATCGTCACTTCTGTCAAGGTGATCGCCCACAGACACAATGATTATCAATCTCTCATCTAGCACAAGATCAGATTGAGAATACTTTTACCTGGGAGATTAGTTGATTGGGAAGATATGACAGATGGCCTGCTTCCTCGGCTGTGCAACTCGCATTAGAAGGCTTGCAGCACAACTGAATGCACTGGTAATGCAGCATACGATTGGGGCTGATACTGAAAAGTCACTACAAGGCCATTCAGCTGTGGCCATTTGATCTAGCTTCTGCAGGGAATCCAGGATAGCTACCCCTCATTTAGCTCACGTTTGGCAGGAGTTGACGATATATATGACCTAGATTCTCTCTCAGACAACATATTCGTTTAAATTCAGTGTGTGGCACCATTCGTTTATTTTAGTAATCTATTGCAAACTGATCGTTGCTGATAACATTACAAATAGTAGGTGATCGCTACAAGATCCCAGCAGAGATGCCAAACGAGCATCGCTTCATTTCCACCATTATTTCTGCTGCATGATGCAGTCGTTTTCATGATGGCCCTAGTAGAGTATAAAACCACCTTTATTGCCACTAATATATCCAACGCTGAAAACGGATCATACCCCAAACAACGAATAATCCTGACTTTTACGACACGTTGGTTCCATAACATTTTCGTTGCAGAAAAAGCAGAGCGATTTGCTGAGCAAAGGAGCAGTGGTGAGAATCTTTCACTGCACAATTTTTCCAATCTACAGTTGGTAAATTGAAATTGCCAACAATAATATTAAAGTAAGACGATCTAGCTGCACTGGCAAGAAGAACATCTTTCGCTCAATCAATATATCATCGTAACTATCAAGTACGAAGCCCGGAATAAAGTTATTTTGGCTTTGGTAACAGGCCTGACAATGCATCAGTTTCAATTGATCTACCATCACAAACCACATCTAATCCGTCATGGTATAAAACAGTGAGGCTACCTCCCCTGGATGGTCTGCCAAGTTTCATAATTCCATACAGAAATGAACTGATCCATAGGGTCAGCCAGACTGGTGTTCAGCCAAGTCTCCATTACAAATATGAGATCACACAGACCCTGTGTGATCTCATATTGAGAATCAATAGTTCCTATAGGCTGCATTTTTGAACAGACATCGTGCATTTAAAGAGATACAGCCTAAGCCGTGGGAAGAGGAAGAGGTTGGGTCAGCATCAGAGAAAATCAATGAGGTAAAATTGTTGGGAATATCCCTGCTAGAACAGTATTTTTTTTGAAGAGTTGCGTATGGCCACTAGTTCCTTCTGGAGTACAGTTTTTTTCTTTTCTTGGTAGATGTAGACTGTCTCTCGAGAGTCGTGTAAGGTCATCGCATAGGTCTTTGTTGATACTGAGAAAGTTAAAGTTTTTGTCAACACACGGTCACCGTGCCACATTTGTATTGGATGTAACATGATCCTCTTTGGAATGTTTCTTGCCAAGACTGAACTATTCGATTTGGTGAGTCACAAGGTTTGGTATTGGAACCAGCTCACAAGATTAAAGTTTTCTTAGGACGTATCCCTTTGATTAACTCGGCCACCTGTGCACTAAGCTGCTCAGCCTTAATCCCAGGCCAAGTCCCAGTCTTTTGAATATGGATTACTGCTTCCTCTGAGTGTTCACGTGTGGCTATATCAAATGATAACTGTTTGATCTTGCCAATTTTTTCCCATGAGCTATTAATAATAACAATAAAACATGTGGTGCTAGAGCACACAGGCCTAAAATGGACCCGTTGGTCACTAACGATCAGCCTAAGGTTGTTAACCAACCAAAAACACTAACTAAGATGCACTAACGAAGTGAGGTAGTTGCAAAGTTAAAACTAACAGAACAGTGTTCTGGGGCCAAGTTAAAAAAGATAAAATAAATAAAATATAGAAACATGGCAACAATATCGGTTACAAAGAGCCAGAATGGCACTAACAATTAAGTTAAACCAACCTACATAAACTACATAAAATGAGACAGGTACTTATACAAATCTACATTCTACAATTCTGTCGTAAAAGAATTTAATGAAACAGCTGTCGCCAACTGGCCAGGTAGATCATTCCACACCTTCACAATCCTGTTAACAAAAAAGTGTTTCATACTGTCAGTGTGGAACGTTCCAGCAAAAAGTGTAAAAGCATGACCTTGCGTACAATTATTTGCACGCAGTAAATTTAAAATCAACCAGACTGCGCAGTAATGAATACATCAGATACAATTCAGTCTTAGACGGCATAATTCAAACGATTCTAATTTCGTTAATTCAAGCCTCTTAGTATAGGAAAAATCTTTTAAACCACGAATTGACTTGGTGAAGCGTGGCTGTATAGATTCAATTAGATTCATATCTTCCTTCAAGTAAGCAGACCAAACAGCACTTGCATACTCGAGAATAGGCCTGACGTACACATTAAAGGCCCACACAAGTGTATCGACATCTCCAGTGGTAAACACCTTCTTAATCGTGAAGAGCTGGCTTGCTATCTTCATAATATGGTTGCAGTGAGTTCTCAATTTCAGATTGGATGTGAACCAAACACCAAGATTTTTAACAGTTTCTCTGTGTGGCAGAACAAAAACCAGAGAAAGTGGAAAATCCCATTAAATTAAGTTTTCCCATATGTCCATCACAACATTTCTTAAGAGCAATTGCCAATTGCCACGAGACTGACCAAGTTAAGAGCTCCATAGTTGCAGTAACAAAGACAGAACAGAAATCGTCGTCAATAATTTGACTGTGCATCTTTACGTCATCTGCAAATTTTATCAGGGCGGTATTTTGCAAATTCAAATTTAAATCCTTTAGAAAAGTTATAAAGAGGAGAGGATCTAATACACTTCCCTGTGGTACACCACTGCTCACCTGATTTACGTTAGACTTTGCAGGTGCCACCAATTATAACACATAGTGTTTTGTCACACAAGAAGTCAGTTAACCACGCAAGTAATTTTCCTCGAAAGCCGTAAAAATTTAATTCGCTAAGAGCTTGCTATGCACCACTGACTCAAAAGCTTTTGCAAAGTTTATGAGTATAACGTCAGTTGGTACATTTCAGTCAACTGACCCGATACAGTGGTCCATCATGGATAACAGGTGTAGACTAGTGGACCACCTAGGAACGAACCCAATTGGTCACCTGACAAAATATTATTTTCTAAAATAAAAGAAAGCATATGTGTTCTGATAATACGTTCCATTTCCTTGCATGGTACACAGGTCAGTTCAATTGGTCGGTGGTTTAATGGATTCGATGGGTTCAAATGAATGCTCAAAAATCATAGATAACTGTGTACAAACTTCCGATCTAAGCTCACGGTAGAAGAAGGAAGAAAAACCGTCGGGTCCAACACTATGGGTTGGTTTCATGAACGATAGTTCCGATAAGACATTTACATAAGAGAAACTTGGTTTATGACACTCAGGAATAACTGCAACTCCTGTGGTTTGTGGAAGAAAATGATTGTCAGTCATACAATTGCTAACAAAGATGTCCTTTAGGATATTTGCCTTTTCGAAATCTCCCAAAATGTAATTGTCATTTTGTCGTAATGGAGGGATTGATTTTGAACTTCCAGTTTTACTCCTTACAAATCTGGAAAGAGCAGCCATGTGTCCTTCATTTAAGACAGCATGTTCAGCATCACGATCCAGATTTCGTGCAAGACAAGTATAATTCAACTGGCATTCTTTGTATTTATCCCGGACAGCATCAGTTCGAGTATTCTTAAAACGTTTCCATAACGTTTTCTGTTTTGTCATTAAGCCAGAGAGTTTTTATTTTGTTTTGGCCGATTTGCCACGAAATCCATGAATTGTACTCGGCAGGACAAAATTAGAGGCGTTCTTGACGCAATTGTCAAGAATAAGTATAAAATTGTTCCACATAGAATCAACATCGAGCTTATTTCCAATAGTGTGTGCCCAATCACCCTAATTTAACAATGACCAGAGTGTTTCATAGTTTAATTTATGATGTGGCTATTGTTTGAACGAAATATTGGGGTTGGTCTTTGTATTAGCGTTAAACGTGACCATATTATGGTCACCTGTGCCGAAATGATTTGAGACATTTCCATCAATTACAAATCTCTCCGAGTCAACCAAGACAAAAGTCAAGAATATTGTTCAATCGAGTTGGCTTGCTTACAAGTTGGGTAAGACCCAATACAGAAATACAGTCAAAAAAGATTTGCTGGCGCCCAACATTAGCATTATATGAAGGCATACCAAGCAGTGCTACATAAAAATACAAGCAACGTTTCGAAAATTTTCAATTTTTGTCATCAGGTAAGCAATAAAATTAAAGCATGGCAAAAGCCATTAAGTCATCATAAGTTTAAAAGCATAAAAGCGAATTCACACACTACAGAAAAAGTATGCAGTCGACTCGCACCCTGCATTACAACTTGTATGTTGATGCCCACTACAAAAGTAATGTAGTAATAAATGAACTTCAACGTGTTGTCTCGCACATCAGTAATACTGAATTATTGCAGCATGAATTTCAATACATCTTGCAAAAGTATGCTGAGAATGGGTTCCCACTCGGGTACGTTAACAAATTAATTACTAAAGCTTTGACCCCCAAAATGCCCCCTCCCCCCTCCTACTAGTTTCATTGCTCTGCTTTACTTCAAAGGCATCTCTGAAGTCCTTAAGAAGAAACTTAACATCAATAACATCCAACTTGTTTCAAACAGCCACCAAAATATTAAGCAGCTGACCATTCACCATGAAAATAAAAACAATAACAAATCAGATGACATGTTTTCCACACGCAATACTGTTTATCGAATTCCCTGTAAAGAGCCAACCTGTACAGCTACATATGTAGGACAATCCCTTCAAAACTTAAGGAACGTATGGCATCCCATAATCAAACTTCAAATTAAAAGTCGAATCAAATTCTTTAGTGCCACACTGCCTTTCAACAGGCAAGTCGCCTGACAAAAACGCAACAGGCCACACCCCCGACTTGGACAAGGTCCAAATCTTGTTTCGAGAAAAACGCACTAGAGCACGAATTAATCGTGAAACGCTTGTCATCCATACACATATGCCACCCGTACATAACCACTTAGTGCCAGATAATAAATTTCTAAAAGAATATTTTCCAGTAATTAAAACTCTTAAACTTGACTCTTTTGCCAGGTATATTGTGAAACCCCCATAAAGAATGCATTGCACCTTTGAAACATGTGACCCTGATTTGCATACACCTTGCCTTGTGACTGGTTTCCCAACGGAGTTGGTGGGTCGTTGCTTTTCGGCTGCCATCACTGCCTCTTTTGAGGGGAGAAATTGGTGGTTTTTATCCGTTTTAATAACTGTTTTATGCTTTTAAACGTAGGATGACTTAGTGGCTTTAGCCATGCTTTAATTTTAGCCATGCTAATTTAATTTTAATTTTAATTTTAGCCATGCTAACCTGATGACGAAAATAGAAAATGTTCGAAACGTTGTTTGTATTTTTATGTGGCACTGCTTGGTTTGGCTTCACATAATCTGTTACCATGCTTTTCACTCCATTATTCATCATTAGCATAATTTTGAAGCCAATTAACTGATGACATATTGAAATGGTAATTCATGATGTTGGAATACGAATCCTTAATATAAAAATGATCTTCTTATGAATGCTGTCCTCGTCAAAGCCATATAAAATGTAGCCAAGTACAATTCTTAATTTGACGGAACAAAAGTCGAGACACAATGCTGCCGAGTACTCAGACTTTCCATTAACCACGAATGGCAAGTATGACTTAAATAGAGCCATCATGCCTCCCGCGAATGTTTCACGGTAGAAGCAGGAAGAAAAACCGTCATTAAGCCTCATCTCCCCCCCCCCCCTTCTGGCGAGTTGGTAACACAATCCACCAACAACCACGGCATCTGAAACCGAAGCAGAGAGCGATGTCTCAGTAATTAAAACTACATGAAAAACATAAGTGGATAGTAGATAATGTAAATCTGGCAATTTGCAGTTTAAACTCTTAGGATTAAAGACAGTGAACTTAAAAAAAATGGGGTTAGAATTTAACACGCTCCATAGAATAATTCCCCCTTTAACG